>CAUYSK010067493.1:0-17736 GCA_963575035.1 Avahi laniger | reverse complement strand
TTGATTCCTGCATAGAAGTGAGAACTACATTAGGAATTAGGACAGAGTCTCGCTCTGTCATTTGGGCTAGAATGCAGTAGCATCATCCTAGCCCACAACAACCTCAAACTCCTGAGCTCAAGCTAATCTCCTTCCTCAGCCTCCCGAGTAGTTGGGACTACAGGCAATCGGCACCACTCCCAGCTCATATTTCTATTTTTAGTAGAGACTGAGGTCTCGCTCTAGCTAAGACTGGTCTTAAACTCCTGACCTCAAACGATCCGCCCTCCTTGACCTCCCGGAGTGCTAGGATTACAGGTGTGAGCCACCACGCCCGGCCTGTCCTGTTCTTCTCATATAAATTTTATAATCAGCTTGAAGATTTCTCCTAGAAATCCTTCTGGGATTTTATTTTTAACTTTTATGTATTTTATCTTTTTTGACTTGCCTTATTGAACTGGCTAAGACTTCCAACATACATACCTATTAGGATAGAGAGAAGAAGTTTATTTACTTTTTCCTGGGTGGAAAAAGGGCCAGCACGGGGGTGGAAAAAGGAAGAATGTGCTGCCCTTTTAAACCAGCTATTCAGACTTTTTAAAAGGGGGAGGTTGTAAATTAGCAGGGTACTGTTAAGAAATTGCCACATCTGCTCCTTCCTTTCCTCTTGATGGCAGGCTGATACCAGAAGCGGGGACAGGATGCCAAAGTCCAAGCCTGGCTCCCCTGCCTTTCTTGGAGACAGGCTGTATCACTGGACATGTGACTCTGCCCCTGAGATATGGCTGAGGCCTGAAGCTCACACCCCTGCTGTTTACTCAGGAACTTTGTAAAAAGCAGATTCTCAAAAACAATTTTAAAAGAGAAAGATTTACCTCTCTTTTCTGCCTGCCCAGCTCTTCTCAGAAGTTGGGCAAAACGGACCTCCCACTGGGTGCCTCTTAGCAAAAGAACTCATAGGATTGATCTTTAACTGTTATCGGGGAAATTGCGGGATTAGGTATTTTCCTGTTATTTTTGCAAGGCTGCCGTTTCAGAGGGGACCAGTTAAAACCAGTCAGAACTGGCTGTCAGGACTTCGGCCTCCCCAAGCTGGCTCTGGACTCTCAGACCCTGAGTCCTTGGGGGCACAGCTCGGCCTTCAGTCCCCTCCAGTTCAGGGTGGGGATTGGGCCAGCAACCAAACCTTGGGTGAGTGTCTTGTTCTGTCCTTGCAGGTGATTTTGCCCAGACCCAGAGCCCTCTCTGGGCAGCTCTGCACCCACAACCCCACATCTCCCCAAGATTGTGTGGTGACATCAAGAGGGTCATTAGGGAAAAATCCCAACTTGGTGTGTGCGGTCATGGATGGGAGGAACTGTGGTCTGTGGAGTCCCCAGTCCCTCTTTTTTCCTGTTATTAATAAAAATTAAACTGAAGCACTGTTAAAACATGAAAGAGTTTATTTCAGCAAACAGAGATTTATGAATCCAGGAGCACCCAACCATGGCTTGTGGATTGGGGGTCCATGGAAGGGGCTTGAAGGAGAGGGTTTTACAAGGTGCATGAGGAAGCAAACTGAAATCAATAATTGCTTGGTTACAGTTATGTAGTCATAGCTTTATTTGGACTATTCAGGGAGAAATTTTCTGGTTACGTAATCAGAGTTTTGGCTGTTTGTGGTTGGTGAAGCCTAAATTTTGTTTCTAAGATGGTAATTTACAAAAAAAAAATGTATTTGAGTTAGATTTTGATATTCTTAGGTAGGAAACCAGGACACTAGAGTCAGTTCAGTTGAATTGCTTCCTATTTAGTTATTATTTTTCCTAATGAAACTTTATTAAAAATTGAGGGTAACATTGGGTTAATAACAACTTAGGAGCAGAAAGCTTCAGAAAACAAGCCTCCCAAGATCAAATATTGCTATTCTTGAAGTCCTCCCACCTTGCTTTGTGTCCGGGAGTCTTCCTGTGGCCA
Organism: Avahi laniger; assembly: GCA_963575035.1. Classification (NCBI taxonomy): domain Eukaryota; kingdom Metazoa; phylum Chordata; class Mammalia; order Primates; family Indriidae; genus Avahi; species Avahi laniger. Next base: position 15,801 of record CAUYSK010067493.1, on the reverse strand, counting down.
TCAATCTTCTTGATTCTGGCTGGCAGCCATGCTTTCCGGATTTGCTCCAGCCCAAACAAGAGTCTGCCCTGTAAGCCCTCCCTCCTCTGTCACTGAAGACAGGGCCATTTCTTCCCACAACGGGGCTCCCCTCCCACTCTGACTATTGCCCCTCTCCACCGCCCCTGCTATACCTCTGCACAGACAAAAAGTCCATTTATTGGACTTCGCAAATATGAATTGTAGTGCCACCCTTAGAGTACACGGACTGGCTGCAATTTATTTTTATTTTATTTTATTTTTTTATTTTAGCATATTACAGGGGTACAAATGTTTAGTTTATATATATTGCCTTTGCCCTACCCAAGTCAGACCGTGAAGCATGTCCATCCCCCAGACTGTGAGAACCTCACCCATTAGGTGTGAATATACCCATCCTCTCCTCCCCCCCCCCCCCTGCCCAATAACCAATGAATTTTAACACTCCGCAGGGTCACTGGTTTTCCCCTGCATTTTCCAAATGTGTGGCAAACAGGGTCTCGAATCTACCACCCTTTTCCTTCAGCCCCATTCTTCTAGGTTTGCAGTAAAATCCTAAATTTCCAGTTTGTTCCCCCAGCTTCCCAAATGCCAACTTCCCCTCTCCAATTCACATTATTAACTATTTGTCTTTCATTGTACTTTTAAAAGAAACAAAGTATTTTTTTGGTCAGTTTTTCACAGAGCAGTGGGTGGCTCTTTTAAACATAACTTGTTTTCTGTTTCTGAACATTTCACATGAGAGGAAATCAGAGAATAGTCACCTGTCACTGCTGTAGAAAAATCTTTGTGCCTTTCCTCACTTTAGTTTCCCAAGGAGCAAACACATTACCAGAATGTCTTTGGATTGAGTTTCCCCTGTGGAAACTTTATGTGGTGATGTGTCCTCAGCCTCACTCTGGTCAGTTCTGGTCCTGGGCTTCAGAACCATTTGGAGATGACCTAAGATGCCCACAGTGGCCATGTCTCTTGGAGTGTTTAGTAAATATCAGCTCTGGGTCATCTCCTCCCAGAAGACAGCCTGAGGTATGGGGGTGTTGCCTCTCAGAGGAGCAGCTAAATGCCCTGGGGATGAGGGAAGTCTCCTGGTATACCCTTTATGTAAAATCTAACCCCTTGGGACATTAAGATTTTCTTTCCCTAAACCCAGTTTCTATTCCTTGCAGACATATTGGTGGTGAGCCAGTACCAGAATGCTGGTACTGGTTAAAATAGAAATAATTCCTGCTCTCTGGAGTCTCCTTTGTGAAGGGAGAAAAACCATCCCAAAGGACAAGGACAGTCCACTCCAGAAAGGTGATGCAAGAAACTGCAAAGCAAAATATGCTTTGGGCAAAGTATCTTCTGGGAACACGGTCATCAAGTAGTTCAGTGAGCAGGATGGGGTTGGGATGATGTCCGATGTGATAGGATGGCCGAACTTAACCTTTGGTCAGACATGTCTGTGATCCAATCAGCGCTGTCCTTCCCTAATTTGGTTGCCTTGAAAAGAGTCATTCCCTATTTTAGCATCAGTTTTTAATTAATGATAAAATGAATTTTATCAGTAGAATTTGAAAGATAAGAAATATTTCCAAGGCTGCAATACAGAGGTGGATTTCAGAAAAAAAAATTTAGTCATATGTTTCATTTGTTAAAAATTTGAAATTACCTTTTTTTATTTCAGAGTGAGTATAGTATTAGGTTTTTCAGGTCTGTTCTTTTTGGGGGCAGTGATTTGAAACAGCATTCCAGGGCTTAGCTCTGGGTATGCTACCAGGGAAAAGAAATAGGGAAAAATCTTTCTTCCATTATGGCTGCAGAAAAATGAATACTTTCCACAAGAAATGTGTGGTAGATAAATTGTTGAAGGACAAATATTTACCAAAACGTCAGTTCCTGTTTTGTGCAGAGTGAAGAATTTTTGACAGAGTATAACTGTTTTATATCCTGTTATCTGAACATCAGAGTTTATTCCTAAAGCCCATGAGAAGGGACTTGGTAATTCCTAGAAGAGTTCACATACGATTAATTGTTTACTGAGTGATTTGTTATGGACATAATGAACTGATATGTTCATTTTCTGAAAGAGATAGATACTTTTGCTTTTCCCGTTGAGGTATGAAATGTAATTGCCTTATTATTTTCTTGCCTCCTATAAACATAAACATGGAGTTTGAGTGATTTTGCTGGATTCTTCAACCACTGGGTATTTTTTTCATTTAAAACTAAATGAATAACCTATACTTGGAAGCAGAGTTATGAGCCAAGTGACTCCAAGCAAAGGTCGATCCTGATCCACCAAAAGGAGGTCACTGAAGGCCCAGTTAGTGCTTCCCACACCCTCATGGAAAGAGCCCTTCATCCTGAGAGAAGCTACAGAGCCTAGGAAAGCTGGGGACCCACAGGCAGATGCAGCGGGTTGGGATGGAAGTGGGGTTGTGATGCCCTTTCTGAGGGTGTAATTGTTATTGTCATGGGGCTGTTTCCAGACATTGTGAAATATATTTGGGTTTAGGTAGGAAGTGACTTTATTCTCAAGAAGTATTGCAATAGAGGAAAGCACCAAGTGTAAGATCTGCAAGCATCTGAAAGGTTAGGCAGACAAGGGCTTTCTTTCACAGGGAGGAGCAAACAAGATTAGAAAGAAAGAGGGAGGGGGAGGGCAGGATGGAGGGTGACAAAATCAGGTGTAGGCCAGAGAATGTTTCACCCTGAAGTTAGTCTGTTCCTGGGAGGAGCATAAAGAGGGACTGTCTGTTGGCTCAGGCTGAGGGTGGGTCAAAGTTCGGAGACCTAGGACAAGGAGAGAAACTTAGGCAAAGTTTGATTAACACGTGTTTTTTTTCTTACCATTGAAAACAAAACTATTCAGCTATTTGTTTATAAGGCAAAATGGGAATTTACGGAGCCTGTGGCTGGCTTGTTATAGGAAAAAAGAGAACATCATCTAAGTCATAATGGAAAGGATGTTTCTTTGCAGTATGCTGCTTTAGCAGAACATAAAGGATGGAGAAATTTTTTATGTCACAGCCATTTACCAGGATTGGTTACCTCCCCCATCTTCCTCTGACTGCTTTTCCTTGCCCTATACATCTATTTGGCTGCACCTGAGTTGTATCTTTTATAATAAATTGACAAACATAACAAATGTGGTTATAGAAGCTGTTAGATAATTCTTGTTTGCTAACTCCAACATTTGTGGTATCTCTGGCTCTGTTTCTAGTTTTTTTTCTTTCCTCCTGTTTGTGGTCTGAATTTTCTGTTTCCTCTCATGTCTTGCTATTTTTGATGATATGCTAGACATGTAAATGCTATAGTCTGGATTTTTTTGTCTTCATTTAAACAGTTTTTGAGTTTTGTTCTATCAGGCAGTTAATTTCCTACTGAATCAAATTTATCTTGTTGGACTTTATATTTAGGGTTGTTTGGGTAGACCTAGAGTAACTTACTCTTAAAATGTGTTATTTTGGGGATCTTAACTCAATATTTGAACTGGCTTGAACTCTTCCAAAACTGTCCAACTTTGAGAAACTCCATTCAGCTCACAATTACTTTAGGCATTTTTTGTTGTTGTTGTTCCAAACTTAATGAGTCTTATCCTTTTCAAAAGTAGATTTGGTAGAGAAATGCAAATCAAAACCACAATGAGATATCACCTAACCCCAGTGAGATTGGCCTCTATCAAAAAACCCTAAAACAACAAATGCTGGTGAGGATGTGGAGAGACAGTAACACTTTTACATTGCTGATGGGACTGCAAATTAGTGCAACTTCTGTGGAAAAGAATTTGGAGATACCTCAAAGAGCTAAAAATAGAAATACCATTTGATCCAGCAATAGCACTAGTAGGCATCTGCCACAAAGAGCAAAAGATATGCTATAAGAGAGACATCTGCACCTGAATGTTTATGGCGGCACAATTCACTATTGCAAGGATGTGGAAAAAACCAAAGTGCCCGTCAATTCATGAGTGGATTATTAAAATTTGGTGTATGTATACAATGGAATATTACTCAAGCATAAGAAACGACAGCAGTCTAGCATCTCTTATATTTTCCTGGATTAAACATAAGCCCATTATTCAAAGTGAAGTATCACAAGATCGGAAGAATGGACTCCACTTGTACTTGCCATCAAATTGGTACTAACTGATGAACACTAGGGTGCTCACATGGCAGTAATACTCTCCAGGGATTAGGGGGATTGGGGGGTGGTAAACTCACAACTAAGAAACACAGTGAGCATTGTTGAGGGGAAGGGCATGTCTTGCTTAGGTGAGGCAAAGACATAAAATGTAACCAAAATGTTTGTACCCTCATAATACCCTGAAATAAAAAAAAATAAATAAAAAAAATAAAAAATAGATTTGGATATGGCTAAAAACTCAACAGCACTCCTATGTAGATTTCTGGAACTTTTTCTCTATGGAGGTCTGTCCTCACTGCTAGTCTTCTAAAATTCCAGCTGCCTCCAAAGTTCCTAATTTCCAGGATCTGTTTTTCTACCCAGTAAAACTGCTGGTTTCTTTTTGAGTTCTTTTTGCTGTGGTTTGGAAAGTACCTCCAGGCAGAAAGCCAGGGTTATAACAGGGCTCACCTCACTTACCTTGGATGTTTCCCTTCACTCAAGGACAACATTCCTGCGTTGTCTGTTGTTCAGTGCCTGAACATAGTTGATTTGTGTATTTTGTCTATTTTTATTTATCTATCTAGTTTTTATGACTGAAGAATAAATTCAATACACATTTTTTTCATTATATGTTTAATATTTTCAGTGTGAAAGTCTTATTTTATACCATAAAACTTTATGCTTTTCTTAATGTAAATGTGGTTGCAACCAGATTAAATACAATTGATATTATAGGAAAATTCACCATGTCTTATGGTTTCTTTGTAGATTTCAGGATAACCACCATGTAACAAGAGTCTACTCTCACATTAGCACACCCAATCCCCACACTCTGCTGCAGACCCCACATAGTTGTTTTTGAGAAGGAGAGAGTGAAGAAGGAATAAAATATCTTCTTTCACACTGGAAGCCATATTCTTTCTACATTTTGCAACTGCACTGACATTCACTCTTAGGTGATTTCTAATAACCTGTTTGGATTCAATATTCTTTTTGCACAAATGATTGTCTTTTAAGAATGATATGACATAAGATTTAAAGTGCAGAAATATAGTCAGTTGTTTCTGAACATTCACTAGAAGTAATCATCCTCATGCATGTGTTTGGGAGCAGTGGTCTTAAGAAAAGTTTCCTATAGTCAAATATGTTTGAGAGACATTGTTGATTATATATATCTTTTTCTCAGAAGGAGAGAGAACACATGTAGTAAATTAGAGGCTTCACTTTATTTCCTGAAGAAATAAACTTAATTTTGTATAACCCAAAGTTCTCCAAATATATTTCCCCCAGAATTCTTTTTACTTACACAATACATTTTGACATCATGCAGAAACTAATGTTCCATGCACAATTTGGGAACATGCCAACTAGAAAGTACTGAGACTAAACTTCATTAAGCTAAGTTGAATAAAATAACTTCTTCCAAATCATCTCAGGGCTGCTCTGTTTCAGCAACACTTCTCATCTTTAGCTGCTTTCCTTGGTGCTATTCCACAATATGGCAATTGTTCCAATTTTATGCACTTTAAATTTTCATAAAGTGAATCTTAGTCATTTTTCTTGTAGAAAATTAATAGGCTAAAATCCACTGTTAATGGATTTGCATCTTCCTCCTTCCATCTTCCCCTGAAAGAAAGAAGTTGGAGCTGGAAATTACATGTATCTTGTTTGGCTGTCTCAACTTTAATCATCTTCTGCATTGGAAAGTCTGATGCCCAGAGGATACTTCCACTCTCTTCAGTTGTGAAGAATGGTCCCTTGTGTGATTTTGCTCAAGGGAAATTGATCCTGTATACAAAACTCAAGAAAGAATACGGTACCTGTGATAACTAAAAAAGAAAAAAAAAATGACCTTTTTTATTCCTTGGCTTTTCATAAAAATTTTCCATCTTTGGATAAGAGTTTTCTCCTGCATATCCTCCTTAATTTAACAAATTATTAAAAATAAAATGTGGCATAGATTTTTAAAACCCATAATCTGTTTGAAGTTGTCTTTGAGTACATTTATCTACTTTAAATCTAAGTGACCAGATTGTTCTAGTGAATTTTATTTCTCTAAGTCTCTACACTTTTATTTCTCAAAGGAAAAACGATTATGTCAACCTTCTAACAATCTTGTGGCTGACAATTAACTTTCTTCTTTATGTGTTTTCAATGTTAGTTTATGTGTGTGTCTTATCTTTTTGTCAGAGAAATTTTTACCTTTCTGTATCTTCAGATTCCTTTTTTTGTAATTAAGATTAAAAGCTTTTATTTGAGCTTTTATTTACTGCACACCAAGTAAACTTACTTATTTGATATCTTGATAGGTTACGCATGTCTAATATAAGGGATAGTATTTGTTTCCTTTCTAGCAAAGACTGCAAAAAAGTTTGAGAAGAAAATTACAATACATTTCTTAAAATTCCTATGTTGTTTTAATTGGTGAAAATAGTTTCTGATTAATTATGCCTAGATTGCAAACTCCCCTGACTGACTATATACTCCTTAAGAGTGTAAATTCTATAACCATAGAGGTTCAGCAAAATGCTGGGCATATTTAATTGGCTCAACAAAAGTGTCAACAAATGATAAAGGAAGGACAGACACTAGGAAGGAAAAATACCACCGACATTGCAATCTTGTGCCATATCACATAGCACTGAGCATTAAGAGCCAAATGAAAAAGGTGGGATTGAGATATTAAAGGTAGATATTAAGAATTGATATCATGGTTTAAGTGAGGGAATATGTTCAAGTGGAAACAGGATATTAGGCAAGAATTAAGTATAGCAATCACCAGTATAAGTCAATAAGATAGCTAGGGCTACAGCCAAAAAGTAAGGCAGTCAGATTCACATTTCTCTAGCATTTTCCCTTACTTTCAGCCAAATATAAATTCATCCTTTTTGATCACCTTTGGCACTGACTATCAGCATCACTGTTTTTTTTAGTTACATTAATTTGTGGTATCTATATTTTTATAGTAGTCTTTCAAATACATTAATTTCAAGCTTGCAATGGTTGGCAAATAAAGAGACTGTTACCTCTTTTGTTAGTGTCTGAAAAGTTGATAGAATGCTTAAACATAGGAGTCCCTCATCACAGGAAAATTTTGCATAATTGAATTATCTAGCTAGGATCAGAGGTGAAAAGTTATGACACAGTCAGGTGTGAAAGTATTAGTGTTTTGCAAATCATAAAGAGCTTTGCAAGTATGAGATACCACCATTATCGATTCAGCAACCTGTCAAAGAAAAGACTACTGTTGGCAATGATTTTATCTAGAAAGTAATAGAAAATGAATATTTATCATTTATCATGGTCCTAAGAAATTAAAAAAAAACAACATAATTCAGAGGATTGGGCACAAACTAATTTTGTGAAAACAAGGCCCTTGGGCCATACCCTTTCTAATAAGGAGAGCTATCCAATATTCCAGATGTATGACTAGTTTTTCATGGGAGGTGGGTGAGAGTAAGCATGGGCTTCTGTCTCAATATAGTCAAGTGATCTCACCTGACATTCATGCATTGACCTGCCTTGAGTAGCATGAGATATTGCAGTTATCATAAAATCCCATCACATTTTCTGAGATTGAGCAGAAAAATTGGTAAGAATTTAACCATTATCTAGTGACATAACCCTTTTAAAACATCAAATAGAGACCTGAGGCCAGGAAAATGGCAATAAAAAATCATTTTGAAAATAGGTAAATAATCTTCAAATAAACAGCAGTAAAAAGGATGAAACTGGGAAAATAAAATCTGAGCAAATGTGCTGAGTAAAACACCTTTGGATAGAGCAGAGTTATTAGTGGAAAAAAACCAACGAGACAAGAATTCGAATAAGGCTCATAAGAACTGAAATGCATGGTTCTAAAAGCTGAGGAGAAAAGAGGCTTTTAAAGAAATTTTTAGCTGATTATGAGTTTAAAAGAAAACACTACATTGAATCTAAGACTGCCTGAAAGATTTTTTCTGCCCCAAAATACTGAAAGCTTAACAAATGAGTATTAATGAATAAAATGAATGAATGAATGATTAGATAACATACACTTAGATAATTCTAAATCGCTGTAAGAGTTAGTTTGTGAAGGCCTATGGGATTGGAAACTAGTTGAAATTTTTAGGCTGCTTCTCCATCCTTTTTCTTCTTATCCATTTTATGTAACTTATTTTTTTAAAAATCAGACTTTCAGAAAATAGCAGCTAAAAAATAAATTCACTCATTTATTCATTCAACAAATATATTTTGAGTATCTATCATATGGTTGACACTGTTTCAAGTGTCAGAGATTTAATAGGGAGCAAAACAGACACGGTTCCTGACCTCATGGGGCTTATAGCTTAGTCTAGGAGATGAATATAAAATGAACAATTTCCCAAGTGAACATGTAATTATAAACCATGGTAAGTACTATGAGGAATATGATTTGTCTGAGAACATATGACTGGGTTGGTTAAGGAAGAGTTTCATAAGAAGATGGTATCTGAGTGAAATCTGAAGAATTAGCAGATAATAACTAGCTGGAGAGGCAGGCATTGATTGGGTAGTAATTCAATGACAGTTTTTTAGACAGAAGGCACAAACAGTATGGGCTGAAAAGCATGTTAAGATATTGGTTGTTAATAAATAATATTGTATTCCTTCAAGGATTGTTTTTATTTTAATAGAGAACTTCCCCACCAATTGTCTATATTAATATAATAGAAGTTGTCTAGGAAATTTTTCTAATTATATATGATTCAAGCAACTTAGAATTATATACATGAAAATAATGTAAAATGTAAAATTATATACACTATTTTATAATTGTGAGAGAGTGGAAAATCACTCTCTCACTTTTTCAAAGGAAATTATTATTAAATTTTTATGAATTTAGACACAAATTTTATGTATGTGCACATATAATAATACTTTTAATTTTTTACTATAAAATTCATTTCCTAAACTAAGCTGTGAGCTCCATGAGGTCAGGAAACATATCTGTTTTGCTCACTATTAAATCTCTGACATCTGAAACAGTGTCAAGCAGATACTCAAAATATATTTATTATATGAATAAATGAGTGAATTTATTATTTAGCTGCTGTTTTCTGAAAGTTTAGGATAAGTCTGATTTTAAAAAAAAACACATTACATAAAATGGATAAGAAAAAAATCATGCTTTGAAAAAAAGGATGGAGAAGCAGCCTAAAATAAAATGGTTTCATACTATACACATTCATCAGCAACTTGCTTTTTTCACTTAGCAGTATGACTTAAGCTCTTTCCTTACTAGTACATATAGTCATTACTTATCCATTTAATGTATACATGGCATTCATATATATATGTAATATCTATGAATATATATAAATTCATAAATATGAAATCATATATATGATATGTATGTTATATGTAATATATGATATATACTTATATGTATATACTATTTCATAATTTCTATAACTACCTTCCTATAAATACACATCTAAATTGTTTCTAAAATTTTGTTACTTTGAGCAAAGCTACCAAACATATTCTTACACATAAAAATTTTTGCACCTATGTGAGTAGTTCTTAAAAAAAAGATTCCTGAAATTAGAATTATAGACTCAAAAGTATAAATTTTAAAAATGTGACAGCTATTATAACCAAACTCCATTTCTTTCCAGAAAGTTTTCTTTTAGCTAAAATGTACAAGGGTAGCTGTTTTTCTGCACACTTGCCAAACTAGATATCATTATCTCTAAAGTTTTCACAGAGGGTTCTTGAAATTTGAAGCACCTTCTGTACAAAGTTGATCACTTTTATAGTCTAGTACATAGTATTACTGTTTAGATGAGGATATAAAACAACGTGAAATGGCAGGTATTGTGTCAAAGTAGAGACGGCTTGCCTAGTGTAGAGACATTCGAATTCAAATCAAGGCACTGCAACAGCCAAATAAAACATAGATTGGGCTGGAGTCCGCCAGTTTGTGCTCAATAGGAAGATATTTGGTTCCATTGTTCTTTGTCCTCAAAATCATTCCAATTGGCTGTCCATCCGACACCTCATATAGGGAAGGCTGGTCTTGTATCTGAATAGGCTAGACCCACAAATATGAAAATTCCTCGTTAAGGATTGAAAGGGTGGGGTTTCACTTGCTGATGCCTTAAGATGTGGTAAATTTTTTCACACTTCTGGCGACCAGCCATGTATCAAAGTCAGTCAATGTAATAGAACAAAAATAGCATATCTTTAAAGGGATTTATTATGTTTTAATTAAGTTTCATGCACAATAATGAAACACTTTAATAGTGCTTACTATGTGCTTTGTACAGATCCAACATATTAACAAGGAAAAGAAATTAATTATCCTTCCAGTAAAACTCTATGAACCTGACGAGTTTTAAAAAAAATAATTCTAATTCTTTTTGTTTTGCAGAAACATAATTTAATAACTTTCAAATGACTGTACTTTGCCTTATGAATTGATTGAAGATATAACATTGAAAAGTAGGACTGTTTTTGTACATAAATCAGACAGAAAATATTTTCAATACCTAAATATTTTCCCAGCCTGAAACATTTCCTCTCTGTTGTTCCCAAACCTAATCCAAACTATATCATTGATATACGCAGACATATTTAAAGGCCACAAGTGTGAAGAACAGCTGGACAAGTTACTAATGTTAATGACCATTTTTTCTGGTTTGCACCTCAATGCTTTTCATGCCAAGGAGCTTTAAAAATTTCCTTAGCTGGAAGAAGTAAGGGATAAAATTTAATTTTCTTTAACTCAGTACATACGTACATTAACAGGCTTTCCAGGCTTATTTCTAGATTTGCCTAGATAACTGCAGGATAAGAATTCTTACAGAATGTCTTTTTTTTTCTTTTTCTTCTTTTTTTTTTATTTCAGCATATTATGCGGGTACAGATGTTTAGGTTACATATGTTGCCCTTGCCTCCCCTCGACCCCTGGAGTCAGAACTTCAAGCGTGTCCATCCCCCAGATGGTGCGCATCATATTCATTATGTAGGTGTATATCCATTCTTTCCGCCCCCCTCCCATCTGCCTGACGCCCAATAAATGTTATTCCTATATGTGCACTTAGGTGTTGATCAGTTAAAACCAATTTGCTAGTGAGAACATGCGGTACTTATTTTTCCACAAAATATCTTCTTTGATTAAAATGAATTTCAGCCCCAGGTAAAGTCATGAAGTCAGTAAAATCAGATGGGAGAGTGACCTAGTAGGGGCAGCGTGGACTTCAGAGTGAGTGAGTGGGTCTGTTTCCAATCCATCTCAGTCCTTCAGCGGTGACTGCTGGGCAAATAATGAAAGCTGATTTGTTGTGTGCATTAGATGAGATAGAATGTGCAGGGCATCCAGCACTAGGCCAGCACATAGCTCTCAGTAAATGTCATTAGATAGCAAAAGCCATTTTTTAAAAATCTTTTCTTCTTTGCTTTCTCTGCCCTGTGGATAACCACAGTCGTTCTGACCCCCCATGCAGCTGCCTCTTACTTCCTCTCTGCTTCCTATGTAGCTTTTCAAAAGTATGGAGTTCCCAGAAAGAACTGATCTTCTGCCAGAGATTCATGAGGATTACATTCAAAATAACTTTATCTCCATACATACAATTCAACACATTGTCTTGTTTGACAAACCTCCCTTTATACCCCTCATATTATTTGATATCAATCATCATTATCATCATCTTCTGCAAGTTTGGAGTAACATCGACCCTTTCTTCTTTCCTATCCCCTCCAACCAATTAAAAAGCAGCTCCTTGCTTGCTACATAGTCAAGTGATTATGTCCATATTGAACTGGTGGTCATCTGTTTGACAGACACATAGAGCTCAATACGCACAGCGGTATTCCAGTGTGAAATGAAAATGGTGTGTATATGGTTGGATCTGGACAAATCCAGAAGGTAGAAAAATAAAAGCAGGTGACTCAGACCTTCATGATAATACTTACGGCTGCTTTGCTGCTTCTCCCTCTACCCATATCTGTTGAAAAATAAGGACAAGTTTTTATATATATCTGCATAGTCTGTTAGCAGATTTGGTCCAGAAAGTAGTGAAGGAAATCCTTTAAATGCACAGCACTTTGGGTTGTGCCTTTGGTCATTTACTTCGAGGGGGAAGAAGGCCTGAGATACAAATGTATAGTGGTTCAAGGACAGAGACTTATACGTTGACCAGATGGTCTTAGATAAGGAAAGAGCAAGATCATAAACTTGACAACAAAGGGAGAGGAGTGTGTGTGTGTGTATATATGTATGTTAGGTTATTAAGTATGAAATGTCTGATTTCCTTAAGTACTAAGTTTGACAGTTGATATCTCTGACATTTCGCTTTGAAACTTCTTGTTTTATGTTTATTGTGAAGGTACATCTTCATTCTTTCAAATGCATGGTTTGGCTTGTGATTGTCTTTCAATTTTTTTATAGCAATTTTTGTGAAACCACGATTCATGCTATTTTTGAATATGAGTTCTGTTGTGAAACCAATGCAGCACGGACAGCTTGAAATATCAATGAAGCGTTTGGGAAGAATGTGGTCAATGAACACGCAGTATGTCGATGGTTTGAGAAGTTCTGCTCTGGTGATTTTAATCTTGAAAATGAGCCACGTGGGCGACCCGAGTAGATAATAATGAGCTGAAAGCTGTACTGAAAGCAAATCCATCTCAACCTACGTGTGAATTAGCAGCAAGGTTAGATGTTACTATTCCAACGGTATTGGACCATTTGCAACAAATTGGCAAGGTAAAGAAGCTGAATAGATGGGTTCTGCATGAATTGAACGAGTGTCAGAAGAGAATTTTTCTTACAGCTTGCCTTTCTTTGCTGTCACGACATAAAGGTGAACCATTTTTACGCTGTATTGTTACATGTCATGAAAAATGGATAGTTTTGGACAATTGCAAGCGTTTGGTACAATGGTTGGATAAAGATGAAATGCCGAAATACGGTCCAAAACTAAATACTCATCAAAAAAAAAATCTAATGATGTCTGTATGGTGGTCCAGTGCAGGTATTATACACTACAGCTTCATGAAGCCTGGTCAGTTGATGACAGCAGATGTCTACTGCAACCAGTTGGATGAAATGATGAGGATGCTTGTGATTAAGCAGCCAAGATTGGTCAATAGAGACAGGCCCATCCTCTTGTAAGAAAATGCTCGACCACATGTCACACAAACAGTGATGCTCAAACTACGTCAGCTAGACTTGGAAACTCTCTGTCATCCACCATACTCACTAGATCTTGCACCAACTGACCACCACTTCTTCGAGCCTTTGGATCACTTCTTGCAAGAAAAAATATTTAATTCTCAACAAGCTGTGGAAAATGTCTTTTGCGATTTCATTGCCACTGGCTCTCTAGGCTTCTTCACTACTGGCGTAAACAAGCTACTGTTAGATGGCAAAATTGCATTGATAGTTTAGGCAGATACTTTGATTAATTGTACTGCTTTCTCATTTGAGATATAACTTTTGATTCGAAATCGGACGTTTCATGTTTAATGACCTAATAGTATGGGCACAGTGTGATGCAATCTATGTCCTATAGAAATGTCTCCCAGAAGTCTTTAATTGATGAGAAGAGTCTCTGAAGTACGTGTCCTAGATTCTTCCTTGGTTCTTGGCACTCATTGCCCCAAGTAGTACTGGGTGTGTTGGCTGCTGATGGATCATGATGCTTCCTTCTCTTAGCATTACCCTGAATGGTGGGAACGGACTCACTCAAGGATAGTGCCTTGTCCAGGGACAGGCCACATTTACCAGTAAATGTAGTGATATAACCCCACCTCTTACCTCAATTTTTGAAAGTCCCCAGGTACAGAGCTCCCCATGGAATTTGCTGAGGCTTCTGTCTAAACTGTACAGTTTTTTTCTTTAGAATTATCAAAGCAAATATCCCACAGATGAAAATAACTTTTAATTTTTTCTTAAGAGTTTATTATTTTGTTTGTATTGATTATTCCATGTCACGTTAACAAGTATGTTTGATTAGGGATATATGCATCTCAAATTTGAGTGAGGCTGATCTATGGTTCAAAACCCATGTGTCTACCTATGAACGAATAGCCTTTGTTGATAAATTGTAAAATAGTTTGCAAGCATTAGTTTTTCAGAGTTGGCAAAATAAACAAGGGAAGTTTTAAACACAACATAAGGGAGGTTGTTGTAAATGCAATAATAAATGTTGATCTTAATCTGACTGAAAAATAGAAATCATAACATATCCTTTTGACTATTTGGAAAGTTGAGCTACTTGCCTTCTAGCTGTCATTGCCTGTGACCAATATTCCCAGGACATCTGAGAAGCATTTGCAAGATTAATGTTAGGACAGACTCTCAGATGATTGTTACATGTGTATGAAGAAAGTGTATAAAATAGACTGAAGAAACATTTTATGAAAAAGGCTGAAAAGAATGTCAGCTGTGACAATTTAAGATGCTTTATCAGGATGTCTCTCTCTCTCTCTTTTTTTTTGGTTCTGCAGTAAATGTGTCTTAGATATCTGATGGGAGGCATTCTCATTCTACATTAACTCATCCTACATTATTTACTAGATAATGGATTATATAACATTCTTCACAAAAATCAGAGGAGCATACAAATTCAGAAGCTCATAATATTATTATGTAAGACGTTTTCTTTCACCAGTATGACTTAAGATCAACGATGAATGCCCCCATGAGTAGTTATCCACATTCCAGGTGTTTGTTATAGTTTTTTAAGTACTTAAACAAAGGATGATTATCAGTTAGGGATTGCATTTGGCATGATGCAACATAATCCTAACTACATTGGCTTAGACAAAGAGGAATTTATTTTTTGCATAATATAAGAATTTATTGAGGCAAGTAGTCCAGGTCTGAGGTAGCAGCCCTATGAATTCACCCATGTTTCAGTATTCCTATAGCTTTATGCCCCATTATCCTTGGCACTTGGCTCTCATACTGAAGGTTTCATCATGGCTGCTACAGTTCCAGACCAAATTATAGGCATAAAGAAAAAGAAACAAGAAAGAGGAGGAAAATCTATTTCAGTCGTGCAAAGCATTCTGAGAACTCCCCAGAAGAATACGGGTTATATCTTATATTGAACAGAAATGTGTCACATGGCTACCATAGCTGCTTGGGAGGTTAAAAAATGTTGATATTAGTTGGCATATCGCCAGCATGTACAGAGTCTGTGAGAATGAAGGGGAGAATGGATATTAGGTAGGCAACAGTGGTTCCGACAAAATGGGTTTTCTCTTTCATTTTTAAGTGAATTCATTTTTTTATTCAAAATTATTTGTTTTATTTTATTTTTAACACTATATATACATATTATTTCAAACTATTACTAAGTTACAAATGCTTTTGGTTATGTGGATGGCTTTTGTAATGCTTGAGTCAGGGTTATAAGTGTGCCCATCACTCAGATAGTGTTCATTATACCCATTAGGTAGATTTTAGCCCATCCCCTCCTCTCATGTTTGATTTCCACCGAGTTTTACTTCCTTCTGTGTACATGTGTGATCATTGCTTAGTTCCAATTTAATAGTGAGTACATGTGGTGTTTGTTTTTCCACTCCTTAGATACTTTGCTTAGGATAATGATCTTCAGTTCTGTCAAAATTGTTGCAAAAGACATTCATTCATGCTTCTGGCTGACTAGTATTCCATGGTGTCCTTATATCACATTTTGT
>CAUYSK010067492.1:0-19269 GCA_963575035.1 Avahi laniger | reverse complement strand
TACTGCTCTGTGACTCTTATGCAGAGGCTCCCTTTACAGCTATGAGGATTTTCCTAGAAGCCTGCTTGCCCTCTGGTCATCCACCCTTAGCTAGCCTGCTCTCTTTTAACTGTTCTGTGACTACCAACTCAATGCACCATTTCCTAAAATAAGGCCAACGAGATCCCCATGGTAACTAGACTGGTAGAGTTTCCAGCAGTGGCAACTCTTGCTTCATCCCTTTGGGCCCTTTTGATTCTGATAAAGTACATGTAACCTCATGGACCAGTCTCTGTTACACTCTCACTGCCAGTCCCCAGATCAAAACCAAGTGGGATCTTTTACATTGCTCCAGGGAAATTCTAAGAAAATTCGAATCTTGATGGTCTCAAAATTGTCTAGGTAGAAGAGTAGAATTAAGGGAGGCAGAGCTGAAGGAGAAAGGCATATTTGGCCACAGGCTCATCTACAGCTCCTTGTGGGAAGACAACAGTCTTCTGGAAGCCAAAGTAGAACGTCTGCCCACTTGCAGCAAGACAAAACTTCTGAGAATTAGTAGATTAGCTCTGTTTGTTAAAATAATAATAATGATAATGTCTATTTAATTATTAGTTCCAAATAGTGTTCAAGTCACTAGTTCTGAATAGTAGTCAAAATAACAAAGTATCATACAAGCTAATACTGATTTAGTTGTCTTTCAGAGTCATTAAATAGATTTCAGCAAAAAGAAGAAGGGTAGGGACATTTTATGGTGAAAATATGAAAAAAGGAGAGCCCAGGGGTACTAAAAACAACAACAATAAAACTTTCCCAATTTTGTTCAATGCAACCTCACTTAAAACAGCTTCAGAGGGTTCACTATGTTCTCTACTCTCCTGAAGTGATGTCCGTCCAGGTAACTTATTCTTGTTGGTCATCAGCAAGCACGTGAAACTGTGTTTGAATAATCTAAAATGATCATCTACACAGAATCAGGAACTCCCTAATCCTTTCCAGTTAGGCCCATAAAACTGAAAAATTCCTGAAATGGGTCATAACTTGTATTGCCCTAGGGCTTATTTTTTTTTTAAATCTTCTCCAAACAAAGAAATTGCTATAATTTTGTGTATGTTACCGAACTTTCCCATCTGCTTTGTCTAGGATAAGATCTGATCATATGATCAGATAGTGTTGATTTTTGATAGTGTATTAATTATTAATGACATTTAATCATTTTAATAAAGGTCCCTTTGAATCAAAAAAATAAAATTATCGTACAGCAGATCTGACCTTTTTGCATGTACTTTTGTATGTATAGATTTACAAAACCACCACCACAGTCAGGACACAGACCAATTTCATCACCACGAAAAACTCCCTTTTTGTAGACACTCATATTCCCCACCCCTTACCCCTGGCAACCCTGATCTCTTCTCTCTCACTATGGTTTTGTGTTTTCTAGAGTGTCATACAAATGGAGTCATTTCTATGACATTATATGTAACCTTATGAGGCTGGCTTCTTTCACTCGGCATATCACCTTTGAGATTCACTGGCGCTGTGGCATGCATCAAGTATTTGTTTCTTATTATTGCTGAGTATTATTTCATTGCATGCAGACACCACAGTGGGTTTACGCATTCCCTTGTTGAAGGATAATCTGGATTGTTTCTGACTTTTGGCAGTTATGAATAGACCTGCTATAAACATTCATGTTCAGTTTTTTTGTGTGAACATAGTTTTCACTTCTCTAGAGTAAATGCCCAGGAGTATAGGATTGCTGGGTCATATGGTAAGAACTTTGTAAGAAGCTGCTAAACTTCCAGAGTCGCTCTACCATTTTGATTTCTCACCAGCAATGTACGAGAGTTCCAGTTATGCTGCCTTTCAGCCATCCTAACAGAGGTGCAGTGGCCCAGGCTTGGGTTATAAGAGAAAAGGAACAGTCCCTTAATATTATCTTAGCTTATTGATTACTATGCAGAGTCAGAGGTGCACTGGCACCTCAAACAGATATCCCTGAGAACTGCTCTCCTCTGCAACTCCCATCCAGGCAGCTCAGGGCTCCCTGTTCTGGTCCTTTCCTGTCCAAGCTTTGCAAGCCCAAGGTGAAGGAAATGGGACAGTGATGAACAGCATCAGAGGCAGCTACAGAAGAAGGAGCAGTTTAGTATCCCTTTTCCTTCTCTAATTTTGTCCTTCCTCCTTTCCCCTCAGTGGAAAATAAATGGGTGTTGCTCCTTCTAATTCAAATTCAAATTTCAATTTTAATTCAAATTAAAATGTAAAAGTTGCTCCTTTTAATTCAAATTGCTATCTACCCTGAGGAGGACAAAACACATTTTACTCCACTGAACAATGATGGAAGAAAAAGGTTCTAGCAAAAGGAATTTGGAATAATCAAAGGATCTCTGTGTTTTTGTCTAGATCACTGTGCCACCAGCTGTGAATCTGATTAATGTCCTTGAAGCCCCAGAGAGTCACTCTCCAGGCAGGAGTCCTCATTTAGAAGAGCAGCAGACAAAAAAAAAAGTGTATATAAAGTTATGAGGAGTGGCATACCTTTTTCTTTTCCAAAATGTTGGAAGAAAATATTGGCAAAATTTAGAATTTAGGAAATTGATAATTAAAGCACAGGTATGCAAAGACTGGGGCGTATAGGAACCATAGCAAGATTTTTGTTGTTTTCAAACATTGTCTTTTTATGACAAGTTTAGACGAGACTACACAGAGCTACAGAATCATCTAAACGTAATTAAACGTGCATAATGGAGCGCCGTATCTGCGTATGTTTTACAGCCACAGGATCAAAAATATATATATTAAATTCCTTGCTTTATTGCTATACTTTTTATATTGTCAAGGTATGATCACCTCGCGTGAAGAGATAAATATATATTACTGTAAACCGAGCACCGTCTTGCTAATCTTTTATAGGAAACTCAAGTAAGTTTAGTAAGGGTGGGGGACTGGGGAGGCTGATGGGGGAAATTGACAAGGATATGGATAAGGTCTGATACAGTTTGTTGAATATTTTCATCAATTTGTAACTGAGTCTAAGCTCATACCACTGGCCACAGGACAGTCAGTAAGTCGAGAGACAAAGTGTCAGGGAAAAGAAAGCGACTTTAACTTGGAGAGCCAGCAAACCGAGAAGATGGCAGACTAATGTCCTAAAGAACCCTCGTAAGTTAACATGATCTTCAAGCCTCTTTTTATGTTAAGAGGAGGCAGTTGCAAGAGATAACCTCTGGGCATCAGTGAAGGTCTGTGAGGTTGTGAAACTTCTTTGTTCTTGATCGGTTAACACTGGATGAGTAGGTCAGGTCACCGAGTTCTTATAAATCTTTAATATAGCATTGTTACTTGTGTATATACCTTTCTTATCTTCCCAGCAGATAGTTTGGGGAAAGGCACGGTTATCATCTTTCTTATAGACTACGTGCAGAGCTAAGTAGAAGCTTTTAACCCAAAGGATATTACTGCAGGCGTCAGACGCAACATGGAGCTAGTTACGTTGAGCCTCCCTTCCACTGTTACAGCTTCCTGTAATCGTTAGCATTCATAAGAATATACTGTGTAATGAGTTGACGCCATAAAACTAGCTTTGAATTCTCCTCAATGGAAATTATGATCAACTCTTTTTATTCCTTTAGCTGTAATAAGTCCCTACTATCGCATACCCACTCAATTATTTATGAGAACGTAGTGTGCCTACATCCCTCTAAGTGTGATGTAGCACAAGTATTGAAATATCCATCTCTCAAATTAAATGCACTTTCTCATCTACAGAGTAATCATTTTTTTTATTGAACTAAGAAATCATAAATACTTGGGTGCCTGGAAATTCATCTTGTAATTATTGGCTCTACCCTTTATTGTCTCTGAAAAATAAAATCCAGCCTGAGCAAGAGTGAGACCCTGTCTCTACTAAAAATAGAAAAATTAGCTGGGCAGGGTGGTGGGTGCCTGTAGTCCCAGCTACTTGGGAAGCTGAGGCAGGAGGGTCACTTGAGCCCAGGAGTTCGAGGCTGCAGTGAGCTATGATGATGACATCACTATACTCCAGCCTGCGTGGCAGAGCAAGACCCTGTCTCAAAAATAAAATAAAATAAAATCATCATATTTATTAATGAATTCTACTTTGCAAATCCCAAGATTTTACTTAGATATATTGCCTTTTTTTTTTTTAGCTTGTCACAAATACCGTAGAAATAAGAACGTATTGCTTTAATTATAGTAGAGAGACAATCTTTACCTCTTGGAGGCACAGTAGAGGTAACAGATACCTGGTGTTGGCTCACCACTAAAACTTCTGTGACTTTGGCCAATGTACTTAACTTCTCTATGCCTTATTTTTCTCATTTGAAAAATGAACTTAAAATAATTTAAGTGAGACTAGTACTTCAATCTCAGGGATGAGAAAAATTAGTAAGCATTCCACAAATATTTATTGAATAAATGAATAGATCTACTATTTTATTTCTACTTTTTCACTCAAGATTTTTATATATATACTTTTCCAGTATGTCTATAGTTCGTGTATTTCAAATTTAATTTTTTAAAAATGTTATAATAATATACCAGTCTTAGCTTACTTATTTAAAATTGGGAAAAGGCTATTTTTATACTATTAAAGGCATATTTTTAAAAAATATTTGTTCATATAACTTTTCCTCTTGAGTTGTCCCTTAAGGGTACTGATTCTAAAATTGGAACTACTGGGTCCCAGGCTGGGATCAGCATTCTGACTTGTTGACTGCTGCATAGTCGTTCTCCAAGTTTACTGTACTCATTTACGAGAATTATGTGACTCCTTGCAACTCCTGCCAACATTAGATTTGTTATTTTAATTTGTGTTTCCTAGTTCGGTAGATGAGAAATGGTATCTTATTCTTGCTTAAATCTGTGTTGCCTTCATCATCGGTGATGCTGAATGTTGTTCTAAAGTGTGCTATTTTGGTATTCTTTCGGGTGAATCACGTTTTTCTCTTGTCAAGTTGAGCTTAGGTATTATCTTAAGGGATATAAGCAGTTATTTCTAATAGGCTTACATTCATAATATGGGAATCATTATTGTGATAACTGTATCTGTGTTTATTCTCATCTTAATTCTCATTTTCATGTCATACAGAATTATTTTATTTCATTAAATTAAAGCCATTTAATGAATGAGTCATGCAAACAAACCGTAGCTCCTCCCCAAAATCAGAATTCTCTCTCTCATTCTTTTAAGCTTTTGTTGGTTGCTTTTACACTATTTGGAAATTATTATGAATGTCATGTGAAGAACAGAAGCAGGAAGGGAAAGAAGGAATTTTACAGCAATTTGTGGTCTAGGCTGTCAGGGTGCCTTCCCTGGGAGAGTCTTTTTCCAATTACAGTAGTGCTCCCTTAGCCTGGGGGGATATGTTCTAAGACCCCCAGTGGATGCCTGAAGCCTTGGAAGTACTGAACCCTATATATGCTGTATTTTTTCCTGAACATACATATCTATAATAAAGTTTAATTTATAAATTAGACACAGTAAGAGACTAATACCAGTAACTACTAATAAACTAGAACAGTTATAACAATATGCTGTAATAAAAGTTATGTGAATATGCGCATGCTCTCTCTAAAAATAATCTTAATATTTTCAGACCACAGTTGACTGCAGGTAATTGAAACTGCGGAAGGTGAAAGCACGGATAAGAGGAGACCACTGTGTAAGGCCCAGGGTCATTAGATTAACTTCCGCCCTTCCTGCTGCTTGCTGATCATTCCTATTCACAAAACTGCAGAAGATCATTCTCCTTACTAATTGATTTCTGGCAGAGACGGTGACTTATATGAGTTAATTTTCATGTCCAAGATATATATTAACACCTATTTTAGTGAATTTTATAAATGTTATAAACCAAAATATGTAATTTATTCATAATTACTCAGGATATTTTAATGTGTTAGGGTCTTGCTGCTTATTCTTGCACAGGGCTAAAGAATTGTGAGGTTTCTGAACAGATTAAAAACTGATGACTGTAATTACCTGTGACCGACCGCAAGGGTTCAAATACCGAGTCTGTTTTTCTAACACCTGCCTGTAAATGTGTTATGTTGTAGGGCTTTGTGGAGCAAACCAAATAACCAAGCTGCCAAATGATTATCTTTGGAAATAATTTAAATTACTGTACATAAAATCCTATTTATTTTAAATAATACCACACACAGAAAATCACAGTATAATAAAATTCATTGATTTTTATTATACAAATTCATTTATACTACTTACTCATAATATATGATCCTTGAATCTTTCAGCGTCTCTGTCTAGTGTGGCTTGGTCAAATAAAAGCCTTTTTTGTTGGATATATGCAAAAAATATGGAATTTTGCTCTAACTGAATTATTGAAGTAAAGAACAGATTTTACTGTCTATCTGTTTGATTTGGGGATGTTTCAACGAGGACTGTCGTAGAAAGCAGGAGGCACCTTCAGCTGTGAGTTTTAGAGAATGTAATGCAGGGAATTTTATAGAGAAGTATAAAAAAGGAAACCAACAGGGTTTTAAGGCACCCAAAGATGAGTGATAGTAGGAAGCTGTTACCACCCTAGGCCGAAATGGTAATGGGAGGAAAGAGCGTTAACAGAGCCCACTGAGAGCTGGACTAGTAGGAGGGAGACCATCTAACAAGAGCTGTGCTGGCAGAGGGACAAGAACGTGGCACTCACACAGGAGGCTTCCTGGAGACAATTCCCCAGCTTCTCTCTCTAGTTTTTCAGTCCTCATGGTATCTCCCATTGTCCAAAGCCAACCCAAGCCAGAGGGGTCAGGGAACCTCAGTGATGTGGTTCATGGCATCGACCCTCCCCACCCCCCAACTCCCTGGTAAAGAGCAGAGCAGAGAAAGGTAGGAAATGGAGCTAGGGTCCGAATGAAAGAAATAACACGATAGAATTTTGAGGTTCTCTTTGAGGAAATATCTTAGTAAACACAGTCAGAAGACCAGTATTCAAGACTATCTTTTAAAATAGATCTGTACTTGAATTACTGGTTTCAAAGATAAATACTTAAGATCTTTCTATATTATTTGAGAAGCAGTAACAAGTAGAGACACGATCACCCACTGGCAATAGTTCTACTGCAGCTAAAACTCAACATCCACTTCTTGGAACTCACGAACGCAGATTCCAGTTGGCAAAATTGGAAGAACTCAGAAAGAATAAAAGCAAAAATGTAACCACTGCACCTAAGGCATGTTTATTTAATTTCCTTTTTCTTTTAAATTTCAGTTTCTGAGTCTTCTTTCTTGAAAAGTATCACATAATTCCTGAAAGGATAAAAAGATCATTATGTTAATTTTTGGGAAACTGTACCCTCCTCTAAACAAGGCAACCATTCACGGAGACAGTAAGAGCCACACAGTCTTGCAATCCAATTTTCTGAGTCATCGTCTCATGCTGTATTTAGCATTATATTCATTTTTTTTAATTCAAGACAGTCTTCTCTTTGAAGCTGTATGCCTTTGGTTTGAATTTGCTACAGATTTTCACTTTGAAGCAGATAAAATAATTTGATACTTTGGAATGCCTCGTCATTGGTGGTTGTAAGTTATTTTCATATCTCTGTTGATTAGAGTGGTAAAATTCTTCTCTTTGCAATAAGACGCATAAAATATTAGAGAAGGTTGCTAACGTTTATTGAACATCTATTACATGTTACGATCCTTTTATCTTTTTATTTGTTCTTTTCTTCATACCTCATTTTATTCTACAAAGAATTTTGGAGTAGTTTTTGTTAACAAGTGACAATCCTTAAACAGCTATGTACTGTAGATGCACTAATTTCACTTTACAGATGAGGAAAAGAAGGTTCAGAGAATTTAAGTCACATTGTAAATTTAAGTAACATTGTAAAACTATGAGATGACCCAAATATTTAAGTTAAACCTTTCTGTCTCCCCAATAAAAATTAGCTGATCTGCTAATGTTAAAGTCGATACCATGAAAACAACAAAATATGCCTTCATCACATATTAAATACCTTCAGATCAAACTTACCTCAAATGGAATACATGCTATTCCAAAAAACCCATGCAAGGGATTTTGGATCTGCCGTGGATGCGCCCTAGCTGAGCCTTAGGGATGGAATCCAGGAAATAAAGCCCCCAGCCAGTGGCCAGTGTCTGCTGTGCTCTCATTTACAATGGCATTATGGGTAGAAAGCATAGACATAAAAGACACGGTCTGGGTCAGAAACAGGTTGGGGAAGCATTTAAGAATTATTTTTCAGAACCACATCCCTTAAAATGGTTAATCTGAAAGTTTCAAAAGCATTTATCATCTGGAAAAAAAATAACATAGCTCTTCAATTCTAAGATGCTGTATGATTAGCCCATCAATTTAATAACAGCTTTTCAGGGGGAAAACACTATCCCATTAAATATATGAATCAGTTTCACATCCTGATTTCAGACATGTGAAATATTTGCAGAAAAGTACATATTAGAAATGAGGACATAAGGAGTTGCTTCTGGCATAATTTTCTGGAAGTAAACTTTTCCCCTTGTGGTCAGTTGAATCCAGATGACATTCTGAAAACAGGAAGAAAGGAAAGCGATCAAAGCCTGTTGATTTTGAATGGTGCTGCTCTTCTTGACTCGTTGAGGCCGTGGTTCTGGTAAAAGGGTCATGCCTGGAGCAGTGGATCTCCGGTGGGGAAGGGCTTTCGAGTTAGGCAGACATGGATTAAAGTGATGAGTCACTGAACTTCTCCAGGGGTCCATACAGTGGGTAGGCCAGTGCCTATTTCATGTTGCTGTTGTGACGTTTAGAAAAGCTAACCTACGTGGGATACCTGGCCCACTATCTGGCTTGTAGCAGGGACAGTCGCTGTGTTCTGTGACAGTTGTCCAACCCATTGGTCTCAACCACTCTACCTGTGAGTTAAAATAGTGTACTAACAATAGTCACAAAATATTATGTCCCTGACTCGTCTCTCCACCTGAATCTCAGAAATTTAGGAATCTTTTCAAGTTCTCCCGTCTCTATTCACCAGCTTTCCCCCACCCCGGCACATAGGGCTGTGTCATTGGCACTGTCCTTACAGCTACCCTGTGGTGTCTGCTGCTCTGGCTTCCTGCTGTGATGGCTGCCATGGCTCCTAGGAGTGGCCGGTGACTTCCGGGCAACCTTCACTGTGTCCGCTGAGACTCCAGCATCTGACTTTGCACTTACACTTTTATGACAGTCCCTGTCATCCAATGGGACATTTAAACTTTTATGAGAGGTTAAAATAGTTGCAGCGAAAATTACCACTTAGGTTCTACTTCCAGCTCAGTCACAAACTATTTGCGTAGAATCAATAAGTCACTTAACCATCTTCGACTCGGTTTCTTCCTTTCTAAAATGAGGGCAAGAATGGCTCATTTCTTTGATCTTTTCTTAGGACTAGATGTTCTCTGTGGCAAAATCATTTTGGCCCTTGTAAAAAAAAATATACCAAGTTTCATTTGTGATATTTAGAAACATTAGTTTTAGAATGTCCTTAAACATACACTGTTTAGCATTTTAAAAGTAAACATCTGTTTAATGTTGGGAGAAATTAAATTGTCGGCTCCAGATGTGGTTCGATTCTCTGTGGAAATATATATTTAAATCACAGATCTCTAAGCAGACTTGAGGCAGCTGCCAAGTTTTTGGCTTTCTCCCACAATCCCTTCCTCTACCTGCTCTCCCCGCTTTGCAAGACGAAGGCTTTTGTCAAGTAGTTCCAGCTCTGTTGGCTTCTCTTCAGTGTTGGGCAAGTTTCTAGCCCAGGCTCATATTACAGCCTCTCCACTGCATTTCCTTTAGGATACGTGAGCAAAGCTCCGTCATCAGGGAGCCCCACTGCTTTGGGATTCAATTTGAGGAAGAAAATCCCTTGCGGTCTTTGAATTCAAAATCGCTGGGGGCTTTCTACTGAGACACCGTAAAACAAATTTTTCTAGTTTGATGTAAAACTCAGCATTCCAAATCTTTCTTTTTCTTTTCCTTTCTCGCCTTTTATGTGAAAGGTATAGGTGAAGCCACAGCATCTTAATCTTTAAAAAGTTAAATTTCTATGTTTTGAAGACCCAAATGATGTTCGAGGGAATGTGGCAGGACTAAATCATGGGATGGGCATGGCGGTGGGGAGGCACCCAGTCACTTTTCCCCTAGTGGTATTAATAATTATATTTGCTTCTTACATGTTGTGATGGTAAGGGTTTGGAGGGGTTTGGGTTTGTTTGTTTGTTTTGCATTTCTACGTCCCATTCCAACTCTTACCTGTCTCATTTATTTACATCGACAGAAAATATTGAAAATGATAACCTATTTACCCTTTCATTATTCTGGAGAACAGAGGTCCCCAATCTTTTTGGCACCAGGGACTGGTTTCATCGGAGACAATTTTTCCACAGATGAGGGAGTGGGGATGGTTTTGGAATGATTCAAGTGCATTACATTTATCATGAACTTTATTTCTATTATTACATTGTAATATATAATGAAATAATTATATGACTCACCATAATGCACAATCAGTGGGAGCTCTGAGTTTGTTTTCCTGCAACTGGAGGTCACATCTGGGGGTGATGAGAGACAGTGACTGATCTGACAGGGGGTAGCACTTATGCAGTGATGCGAGCGATGGGGAGCGGCTGTAAATACAGATGAAGCTTCGTGTACTCATCCGCCCCTCACCTCCTGCTGTGTGGCCCTGTTCCTAACAGGCCACTGACTGGTACCAGTCTGTGGCCTGGGGATTGGAGACTGCAGCTATAGAGTCCCTAGCACCTAAAAATTCAATTTTCGAGACTGTTCTTGTAACTAAACTTAAACTCACTGGAGAACTTTATGTTAGACACTATAAGGGTAAACCCCAAAACTAAAACACTCAAAAATATGACATGGAAAGCCAAATTTAGCAAAACTGGATTCTCTGTAAGTAATGCTAATAGTCTCATCATTATTTTATAATAATATTGCTACCATTCATTAAACACTGGTTACATTCCAGACTCCATCCATTATATATTAATATAAGCAAAGCTAAGGTTTTTCTTCATTTGGTTTTGTCATACCACAGAATGGATTTTTCCAAATTTAGAAAGATCTGATTTCAAATACTGACTAGTAAGCTCCCTCTAAATTCACTCTGTGCGGCCACTCACAGATGTGGCACCTAAGCTCCAGAGAAGTGGAAACTGAGACACATGCAGGTTTCGTGGCCACTGATGTGGGGGGACAGGCCATGCTAAGATGTATACGCTGCAAATGCAAATGGTGGTTGTAAGGAGGATGACAGTCATGGGCCCAGGTGCTGCAAGGGACTTCCATTTATTTTAAGTCCCTTGTCCTTGTACTTCCCGCATGGACAACTCTGTGTAGTATTTGCTGGAGGAAGATGAAGCAGGCAGTTTAACAACAGTTAAGAATCTGCTGAGCTATGCTGGAAAAGCGAGGCAACTTTTCATGTGTGTGTGTTTGTCTACGTATGTGCATGACCATATCTATACATATGTTTGCATTATTGTTTGCATCTGTACATATATATACATGCCTGTACATCTGTCTGTATGAGCGTGTATCTATATATGTGTGTACATGAGTGTGTCTATACAAATGTGTGTATGAATGTGTGTTGATACTTATGTCTATATGAAAGTATTTATATGTGTATGCATATATAAATACATATCTGTATATGCATTAATATACATATCTGTGTATGAGTATGTGTACATGTGTGCCTATACCTGTGTATGAGAGTATTTATATATGTGTGCATCAGTATGTATCTGTATGTGTATGTGAGTGTGCATCTATACACATGTGTTTCTATACATATGTGTGTATCTATATATATTTATGTGTGTCTATACACATGTGCATGAGTGTTTGTATCTACATGTTTTGGGGTATCTACAAATGTGAGTGTATATGTGTATATATGTACACACGTATCTATCCGTAATGGGTGTGTGTGTCTATATACATGTATATATGTATCTCAGACATTAAGAACATGGGCAGTGGAGCAGGAGAGAGCCAGGCTGAAGACTCTTCCATCTTATATCACAGTTGTATGACCTTGGGGAAATTTCTCAACCTCTTTTTCTTTCAATCATTTCATCTTTAATTGGGAATAATAATTATTCATGCTTCATAGATTGTAGTGAGAGTCATATTAAAAAACATTGGCAAAGCTCTGGCTTGTAAGCAACCAAAAGTGTTAGTCATCATCATCTTTATCGCCATCTCTAATCCTTGCATCCTAAGAGGATGGAGGCTGAGATAGTGAACCATCCCCTCCAGGGGTGTTGGTTATGGTATGTGGCAGGGCTGGGATTCTAGCCTACTCTTTCTATTGCCCAGAAGTATCTGTTAGACCTGTAACATCTTCCCTGCCTTTCTACGCTACCTGGAGAGAGTAAGTTAATCAGCTCTAGCTACAACCCATGGACAAGGTCACTCATCAGCATGGCGAATGGGAGAAGCTGGTACTGTTTTTGGACCCCTAGCTGAAGAAGGAAGAGCAGTCCCTGCCTTGGTAGCAGCCTGGGCTTTGGAGTCTAACAGGCCTGAATTTGAGCCTCTAAGGCATCACTGTATGACCTGGGCCAGATTTTTGTCTATTTGTTGTTTCGATCTTACTTCTTTGGATGTTTTTAGGACCTCAGATGCACAAAATTGGATTACTAATAATCTTTGGTTAATGGTACACTCTCATCGGCGTTTCCTCTTTATTTATTTTGTTATTAATTAGACATTTTGAATAATGTAATAAACATTATGAAAACTCCTGCCAAGACAAAGGCTAGGATTTTGACAACAACCGTCGCCTAACCATTCGGCTGTTCCCGCATCTCATCTTCTGTCTCCACCTCCATAGACACGTCCTGAGTTCCACGTTCGTTATTCCTTTACTTTCCTTTTCATGTAATCTTATCATATGCATAAGTATTCTGAAAAGAAAATCTTAAATTATAGCTGTTTTTTACTTTTTAAAAGTGACATCCTGTTGTATATAAGCCTTTGAGACCAATTTTTTATTGTGAAGTTTCATCTACGTTGTGATAAGCTGTAGTACATTTGTTTTGTTCTATTATTCAATACATAAGTGTGTAAAATATACTGTAGTTTATACACTCTCTTGTTGATGGACATCGGGGTGTTCTCAGGGTTTTGCTGTAGTGGAGAGAGCCGTTTGATAACTATAACTCCTTATGCACGTGTGCAAGAGTCTTCCTTGGGTAGAAGTAGAATTGTTGGATCAGAGGGCTTAGGAATGTTCAACCTTAAGAGATAGTACCAAATTGTTCTCCAAAGTGGTTGCCCCAATTTTCACTCTCATTGAAATGTGGATCCACATTTCTTCCAATACGTGGAATTTTTAGACTTTGTCATTTTTGTTAATTGAATGGGTGTAAAATGGGGGCTGTAATTTACACTCTAGAACATGACCCCCCCGCCCCCGGGTTTTAATTTACGTTGCTCTGACTGCTAATGATGCTGGCCACCTCTTCTCACGCTTACGGGCGATACGTGCTTTCACTGCCGTGAAATGTCTATTCATTTCTTTTGATCATTTTTCTGTTGGGTTGTTTGTGATTTTCTTATTGGTTTTTAGGAGATGTGGGGTGAGTTACTTGATCATTTTGAGATCATTTCTGTATTTGTATAAAGGGGGATGAAAATACAATGCTCACAGCGTTGATTTAGGATTAAATTAATGCTTCCATATGATACCGCAAATACTGGCATACAGCATGATAGACAATCCAAAATGTTACTTCTCACTTCCTGCTGTCCCTGCCCCCTCTGGAGGCTCCTGTCTGTGGACTGGCTTTGTTGGCATTTGCCCTGTTAGCTCTGCTTATTGGTATGGCCAGGATGGTTATTACTACTTGTATTTTTGTACTTTAGGAATTAAAACAAGTTAAATGAACTCAGACTGCCTGGGAGGAAATATGAGGAAAGAAAGTAGAGGGAAGAGACTCAGTGATTCCTTGGCAAAATAAAGGGAGCAAAGTCAGTATAATTATTCTGTTGATCTCAGTAGCCCTGTCTGGAGATGTCTGAAGTATGTATTAACATGACAATTAGGAAAAGTAAGGATTTAAAAAATATACATAATTAAACTGAAAATTTGGTACCAAGCAAAAGATTCCATGATGATGCCTGGAAGCCAGTAGTCATAGGTGGCCCTGTGACACTTCAGGTGTTCTGTTTCTCTGCTGCCGGGATTCCTTCCACAGCACTTTGGAGAGTGCTGCGCAGTCATGCAGAGAAGCTGCACTGGGACCAGGAAGAATATTAGAGGCATCTGAAGGACATCATCAAATGCTGAGCAGTTTTGCTTTCTGCTCCGGGCCTGCCTTTCTGAGTGTGGAATTCAAAGAGCGAGTCTGGATGTGATAGCAAAGCCTCTGCTCTACCACCTGGGATCCTTCCGTGTTCCACTGAGAATATTCCTGGGGGATCAGAAGCCGGAGAGCCGATGCTGCAGTCGCTGTGAAATTGCTGCACTGCAGCATGCCGTCTTTCATCTGTCTCTATCTGTGCTCAAAGTCCCTCTTAGGATTTGGAGGTAAACGTTGGTATTGCTGGCATTAATGTACACTTGTGAGAAGTGACCGTTGTCGCTTAGTGATTGTAACTCTGGGTTTGATAAATATTTAAGCAAACCCATATGTAAATTCAACCAGGGAAATGTGGAAATTATTCTTTAGGACATGATGCCTCTTAAAATGTCTGTTCATTCATGACTTGGCTATGCTGATTGTTCTCTAGTTTTTCTCGGATTTGAAAGCTCTGCTTTTGAGATTTTAGTAGGAAAATCTGGAAATGAAAACAGATGATGTTTAGCTACAGTGTCATCTCACCTTTCCCTTTGTCCTTCTTAGTACACGCTAGTTTGACTCATTCGTCAGAAAATCTTTGCTCTGGGGACACTTGCTTGAAGGGTTTGCAAACAGCTTTTAGTTGGGATGGCAACTTCAATTTAGGAAGTGGTTAAAAGAAAAGTTTGAATGCTCTCCAAAGACAAGAATGCTGTGTACTTATGCTTTGACTTTGCAATTCACGAGTTGTAATTCCTTTTCCTTTGTGCCAAGAATTACACAGTAGAATAGTGAAATATAATTTAAGTTTATTTTGTATGGTAATTGTAAAAACAACTGGTAACCCATCTTCACTGAAACACGGATGTTACTTAAACCTCAAAGGGCTGGGGCTGCCCGCGAGGAACCCATCTCAGCCTGGAGAGTCTCATGTGTGGATCCCTGAGTGGATTTGTCTGTCTTATGTTGATCGTTGGGAAAATATATTTCAACAACAATTGATATTAAAAGTGACTAATTAGCAAGGCTGTACGCAGAAGCAGTAGTAAACTCAGAGAAGTAGATCACCAGGCTCTTCTGTTGTTGAGACCTTTTGATCTTGATGTGTATTTAACAAAGGGGGTTCTTAACATTTCAGAAGAGACTGTTTCCTATCTGTGTCACCTGTCCCATCCTGACGGGCATGGGTCAGTGACTGAACAGGAACCCAACCCCTTTCCGCCACTGACCACTGAGTTGTGATATCTTTTAATTTTTTTTTTTAAATAACTTTTCAAAGACAATATTATTATCTGGGAGAAGTAACTTATGCTATGATATTTTGAGTATTAGTCCTATTTTTGTGGCATATCATATTTTCCTTTGTCTAAAACTGAAATATTTCTCACATTTTTAATGAATCCAGAAATTTGTGCAGAACTTTATAAAAATTACTTTCTATAGTGGAAGTTACAGAGAAAATGGACTTTCCTTAACAGAGCTGTTTTGCTTTACAAATCAACTTTGATAGCATATACCTTTTAGTAGCAAATTGGTAAGAATTTACCAAAAATCAAAATCTTGCACCTGAATATTGTTTATACCTGGAGTTTTGTTCACGTCTTATGTATTCTTATATATAAAGACATTAAGACCAAGAAAGGTTGTGAATTACTCAGAATTAAACAGCAAATGGCGCATCAAACTGGGAACTAAATAAGAACAGAAACCGGTTCTCCTGACTGAGAGCTTCCCCTTGGGAACTGCCATTCCCTACTACAGAGATGGCCATGTCACTGAAGTAGTGGACAAGCACTAGCACCGAGCAGGGGACATGCATTGTATGTAGTAGCCATGCTTGGAGAAGTAATGGTACAGGCAGTTAGGAAGGGCTTCACAAGTTAGAAATGATGTTACCGGCTGTAAGAGCTGTGTTGGGGGGTCTCAGGTTCAGTGATTTTCTTGTACAACTCATAGGACTCAGCATATAGTTGTAATCACAGCTAAGATTTATTACAGGAAAATGACAAAAGCAAAGGGAAAAGGTTCATGGGCAAAGTCTTGGGGAAACCAGGCTCGAGCTTCCAAAGTCATCTCCCGGTGTCGTCACACAGGAGGTGCTCGATTCTCCAGCAGCAAACGGGGACAACTCGAGTAACATGTTGGGAAGCTCATTAGAGACTCAGGGCCCAGGATCTGTCCTGGGAGCTGGTCATGGAGGCAGGCTCTGCCCAGTATGTGGCAAACTCCAGACTCCAAGATGGAAAGCAGGTGTTCAGCATCAAACACACTGTTTAGGATAAAAAATTGAAACATTCTAAGTTCTGGATATATTGATTCTGAGATGACAGAAGGAGTCAAATTAGGAAAAATGTATAAAAATGTGTATAATCACAAGTGAAATACACTCAAGATGTCAAGATTTTGGTAGATTACATTTTTTAAAAACTGATTCTGTTAGGTTTGTGTCCATGGTACATCTCTAGTGTAATGATTGAAGAATTAGAGAAAATCATATCATTAGAGAATGAATATTAAAGGGGAATTTTCACTTTGTGTTAGCTATGAAGGACACACTGTTAACAAGGATAATTTTAACAGGAAAATATTATTAGTGTTATTAAAAGGTATGTACCTACTAGGTAATTTTTTCAAAGGACCTGAATTAGCTTTGTATCATACTCACCACTGCTCATTGAAATTAGGTAATTCTTCACCTGAGTTCTCTAGATTAGTCTTGATTTTTTAAAAATGTAAGTAGCTAATTTTTCCTTATTCATTTGTAAGCAAAGTGTGAATAATAATGATAATATTTATAATAACAATTCCCTAGAGGTTTGTTTTCTACATGGAATTAGGGTCCTAATGGATATAGATTTAGAAAAGGAACATAGGAAACAGGTGTCTGCTGGTATCACATGAAGTACTGAGGCGCCTGGTAGTCTTTGAACCAAACCAGTAAAGCAATGTGTGTACCCAGGCTTCTCAACATTCTAACATAATAGCTCTTTCCCTCTAATGATCTGTATCATACGGGCGAATTTCAGTTACCTAGGGGTATCCATGCCATATCTCTAGCCACAGTGGCTTTTGATAGTTCATATTTATAGTTACATTTTCTTACCTATACTTACTAAATTAAATATTCAAGCCCTTTTTATTGGAGATATATGATTGCTTTTGATTGGCAATATCACCATTTCACTTAGCCAAAGCAATTTTTCTACATTTCTCATGTATTTTGTTCATTTTAATGAAGCCATTCTCTTACTTGTGCAGGTAGAAAATATAGTAACAGGTCTGGGATAATTTTTTGAATTGCATATGTGTGTGGGCCAAATGGTGATGTGATAGTTTTGCAGTGTTATGAACAAAACTTCATAAATATGTATTATGGAGACGATACTCTTATACAAATTGGATGTGTCAGGATTTTAAATGTCACTTTGGGTTTAATCCAAGAAGTTTCTTACTTGCATTTTCTTGGCTTTCCTTGGAAGTGACCCTGTAGCCGCAGAAACTTACTTTCATCCTAGCTGCCAAAGAGTGAGATTTCCTCTTTCCCTCTTCTGTGCCCTCCCGGCTCCCACCTACTCCTGTTACTCCTAATTCTCATCATCTCTCTGGATGCCAGGACTCTCACAGCAGCAGGAAGTG
This sequence comes from Avahi laniger, assembly GCA_963575035.1. NCBI lineage: Eukaryota > Metazoa > Chordata > Mammalia > Primates > Indriidae > Avahi > Avahi laniger. Next base: position 1,328 of record CAUYSK010067492.1, on the reverse strand, counting down.
GGGAGATGACATGGGATATCATGCTGTGCTTCATTCCGCTTGGATTCGCAGAGCAGAAGAGCAAATAAGAGAATTAACTTCTTTCTCTTCCATGCAACTGTTTTGTTTGTTGTCATTTTTTAAAACTCATATCCTGCTTTGTTCTGAAACAGACTTGATTGAGGTAGGCATCCCAATTATTCCAATAGAATATGGAATAATTACAGGAAGAAAAAAATAAAGCCATGACAAAATGAGTATGATAAATGCATACTTTAATGACTTTTACAATTGATAGAGGTAGGTTGCAAATTTGGGTCTCAGGTTCCTTGAAGTGAAGTAGAGAGGAAAACATGAACATGAAGATTTGAAATATCTGTAAGTTAAAACTCCAAGTTTTCCTAATACTAAAACCTAAGAGGATTTTCTTCCATGGATGTCCTTAAAGGGTAACATAAGCGACAATAACTTAAACAGCATCTTTTACAGCTGTAGATTGGAGAGACTCATATGACTGTTGATTATGACATCATCCACGTGTGCTTATTTACATGGTGCACAAACCTCACTGAGAACAAGCAGTTCTGAAAGGCCCAGTGGTTCCAAGTGCACAGGTCTGTCTGAGAGTAAAATACAGGAAACTGAGATGAATGGCCCGTCCCCATATCCCTCGGGCAGTTATATTCATGAACATGTTTCTCCCAACTGGGCTTTGGATAAGAATTATTCAAAATGGAGTCTTGGTTTATAATCTCTGCCTAAAATTTAGAGTGTAGTGTTTCCAAAGTATTTGGGAATGGAGGAAGAGTAGACTTATTTTTCTCCGATGAAATGTAAGACGCATCCCTGAGTGGGTAGCCGCTGTGGCTTTACTGGAAGACAAAATGAAGGAGGACCACTCAACAGGGACAAAAGTCTTCCTTCAAAAATAATTCTGGATCCACTTTAAACCAACTTAGAATATGATTCTAACTCAGGTTGCTTTACCTTGATAGCAGTAATTTGTAAAAGTTAAAAGTTTGGGCTAGGATTCACAGAACAGCCTCATTGCCTAGAAACGAAATGCCATTAAAGCCTATTGTGTTATCCCCACTGGAGAAATCTTAAAATGTGTCATGCTAAAAGGCAACTAACCACCCATTAACATCAAAGCCTTAGGAGCCTGGCCTTTGGTATAGAACAGGCTGAAAAAGTAAACTCCAGAGAGGATGCTTAAATTTTGGTCACATTCCTTCCCATTTCAAAATAGAGACAAGCAAGCCCATAGAACAGTTTGCATTCCTTTCTCTAAAGAATAATTTTCTAATATGCAGGCCAATGTGTTTGAAAGTGAAATTTAATTAATATTC
>CAUYSK010067490.1:0-159090 GCA_963575035.1 Avahi laniger | reverse complement strand
CCCCTTGCTTGGCCTTGACAGACAGACCTTATCTGTTCTTACCTGAGAAACAAAGGCAGCATTCACTGCCCTGCTCCCTCGCAGACGGCCGGACACTCGCCTGTGGCCGTCCCTGCCCCTCCACCCGAGAGGGTCGGGCTGCGCTGGTCTCTGGGCAGCGAGGGTGAAGCTGATGACAGCACCCGCAGGCGGAGTATTTCAACGGGGGTGCGACAGATGGAACTCTCACTTTTGCCCCAAGTGTTGACTTACGGGTCCACGGGGAAAGATTGTGGACTTGGGAGTCCAACACTGTGTGCTGGACTGTGACTCTTCCGTGTGCTGGCCGCGTGACCTTGAGCCTGTCATTGTCCCTCTCCGCTCGGCTGTCTTAGCTATAAAAATAACTTCTTCCCTGTGGAGTTATTGCAAAGATTTAATTTAATGGGATAATGTATGTAAATCACCTTGGATCTGACATTGAGAATGAGCTTCTTAAGCAGTAGGTATTATTATTATTATTATTATTATTAGATTACATAGACTCTCAGAAAATGTCTCGTAAGCCCAAGAAGTCTTCAGGAACGTGGCTGCAAACATTCTTCGTTGAACAACCTCTTCCCAAAACTCATCCAGAAAAATCAGTACAACATAGAGCTATAAGAGACCTTGAAAGTCATTCGATCTGCCCAATTTACAGATGGGGACACTGAGGCCCAGAGAAGGGAAAAAAAAGTGGGCCAAGGCCATCCAGTAAAGCAGTAGCAGCGCCAGGAGTAGAAACCCATATCCTCAAGATGTTCTTCTTAACTTCCGTAGTTCTATACGTTTTGTATCAGTTACTGTTGCTGCATAACAAATATCCCCAAAATTAATGGCTGAAATCAACACCTTTTATCTGTACTAGTTTGCTAGAGCTGCCATAACAAAATACCACAAACAGGTGGCTTAAACAACAGAAATTTATTTTCTCACTGTTCTGGAAGCCGTAAGTCCAAGATCAAGGTGCCAGCAGGGTTGGCTTTCCCAGGGGCTTCTCTCCTTGGCTTGCAGATAGCGACCTCATTGCTGTATCCTCACACGGCCTTTTCCCTGTTTGTGCACAACCCCAGTGTCTCTTCCTCTTCTTAGAAGGACACCAGTCCTACTGGATTAGGGTTCACCCTCATGACCTCATTTAACTGTAATTACCTCTATAATGGCCCTGTCTCCAAATACAGTCACATTCTAAGGCACTGGGGTGAGAAACTCAACACATGAATTGGGATGGGGCCACACAGTTCAGTCCATAACACCATCTCTCACTGTTTCTGGGGGTCAGAAATTCAGGAAGCTCATCTGGTCGGGGCAGGCCAGGAGTCTTTCTCCTGCCATTGCAGTCGGACGGCGGATAGAGAGGGAATGGCGGGGCCTGGAGCACCAGGAGCCTGGCCAGGCATTTCTTTCTCTTCCCATAGTCCCACGGCTCCTGCAGGCAGTCTCCCCAAGTGCTTTGGTTTGGGCTGCTTCGTGGCCTCGTGGCCCCGGGCAGTCAGACCACTCTTACAGCAGCACAGGCTGCAACCCCACTGCTCCGACGCGCAGGACGGCAGGTGTGCAAAGTCACACTGCAGTATCGCTTCTGTCTCTTTCTGTTGGTTACGAGTCCTGAGCTGTGCTGAGTTCAGCGGTGTTCCCCCAAATTCATGTCCACCCAGAACCTCAGAATGCCACCTTTGGAAATAGGGCCATTGCAGATGCAACTAGTCAAACTGAGAAGATGAGGTCACACTGGAGTAGGGTATTGGACCTTAAATCCAATACATCTGATGTACTTATAGAGAGAGGGAGATTCGGATACAGATCACAGAGGAGACACAAGGAGCCGAGGCCACATGAAGATGACGACAGATTGAAATGACGCAGCTCCAAGGAACACCAAGGATTGCTGTCAGCCACCGGAGACCAGGACGAGATAAGGAAGGAGTCCTCCCTGCCGATACCTTTATTTTGGACTTCTAGCCTCCAGAGCAGTGAGGGGATAATTCCTGTTGTTCAAGTTACCCAGTTTGTGCTGATCTGTTACAGCAGGCCTGGGACGCTGATACACAAGCCAGCCAGATTCCGGTGGAAGGGAACTAGACTCTACCTCTGGATGGGGAGGGACAAGTTGCAGCATGCACGTGGGACAGGAGATACTGTGCCACCCATCTCTGAAAAGTATAATCTGCCACAAACTCTGGAGTTTGTAATAGAGTGACCTTAAGTCACAGGCCTCCGCATCCTGCCAAGCCAATCCGAGCTCTCTGGGGTTGGCCACTCTCAACCCGAGAGCTCCTAAAGGATGTAAGGCGGTCGCTGGACCTGGGGCAGGAGTAGACACTGGCTCCAGTGGCCAGAGAAGCTGGGAGGTGTAGCTTCTGGGTCACAACTCCTAAACCAGCATGAGGCAAACCAGCAGCCCACGGCCCTTGAAGCCCGAATAGGGATATTTACCAGGTAACGCTAGGAAGCTGTCTGAGCTTTACGGAAGTCTCATCTCTCCAAGACTGGCTGAGGCTTGAGGGGAGGGGCCCACCGTGCGCCTCCTGATTCGGAGGTGCCCTGTCCGCCAGGAACAGCTGCCCCAGGCTGCCCAGCCAGAGCCTGCTCTCTCGCTGTCTTAGTCTGTTCGGGCTGCTATAGCAAAATACCATAAATTGTATGGCTTGTAAACAACAGAAATTTGTTTTCACACTGTTCTGGAGATTGGGACGTCCAAGGTCAAGGTGTCAGCAGATTCAGTGTCTGATGAGGGCCTCCTTCCTGGTTCATGGATGGTTGTCTTTTTCCTGTAGCCTCCCATGGCAGAAAGGCAAACAAACTCCCTTGGGCCTCTTTTATAGGACACTGACCCCGTGCGTGAGGCCTCGTGACCTAATCGCCTTCATGACCTGATCTCTTCCCAAAGGCCCCACCTCCAACCCCCGCACACTGGGGCCTGGGTTTCCCATAGTTCTGAGGGCACACAGTCAGGCTGCGGCAGGAATGCGATAATCCAAAGCTCCGCCCTGGGCTGCCTTGATCCCAAAGGAAGTGTTTGACCTCCTAACAGTACGGACTAGAAGTGGGGTAAACGCGAGCTGTCGCCTTAGTTAAAGAATCCCAGCAGCAAAAGCAAAAGCAAATTCACAAGTGACTGAGTGCCAGGCTCCGAGCACAGCAGGTTTGTTTCTCACTCATATAAGAAGGGTTTTGATTGGCAGGTGTCCCTCCGCCAAGGGGTGATTCAGAGATCCAGGCTCCTTCCGTCCGTGGCTCCTCCACCTCCCACACGTGGCCCCCGTGTCGCCGTGCCCACCCGCATGGGATCCGCAGGGAGGGAAAGAGCACAGAGGCTGTGCCGGCAGGCGGGGGCGGGGAAGGCATGGGCCAGGCCTGGGAGAGGTGCCATCGCCTCCGTCCACGGCTCGTTGTCTAGGACCCAGTTGTGACACAAAGGAGGCTGAGAAGCAGAGTCCAGCTGCGTGCCCAGGAGCAGGGGACACGGGCGTGGGGGGAGCCAGCCAGGGTCGCCTGCAAGAAGATCAGGGGCCCAGAGAGGCTCAGTCATCAAGCACCCAGGCTCTTTTCCCTTCTCTCCTCTGCCCACAGCGGACCCTCTGCCGGCGGCCCAGGCTCCCCCGGAGTCACTGGGGGCTCCTCCAGCACCACGCCACACAACGAGTCCGTTAGCAAACACTGCTAGCTCTGCCCGCGCGCACCGGCGCTGGCCCCTTCTCCCAGCCTCCATCACCCTGGTCCCAGCCACCATCATCTCTCTGCTCGGCGATCAGCGTTGCCTCCTTATGGGGGGTTCTCTGCTGCTCCTGCCTCCTCAGCAGACTGAATAATCCTTCCAAATAGACGTCAGAGATCTGGCCCACTCCAAAACTGTCTATGGCTCCACATCTCTCCCAGAGCGACGGCCAGCGTCTTCGGCATGACCCGAGTCCCTGCACAGTCTTCCCCCATCACCTCCCAGACCCCATCTCCCCTCCGTCCCTCCTCCGTTCACTCCGCTGCAGCCCCATGGCCCCCGCGCCACTCCTCCTGCACGACAGGCAGTCCTGCCTCGGGCCTTGCCACATGCTGTTCCTTCTCCCTCCGACGCAGGGCTGCATCCCTCTCACCTCCTTCAGGCCTTTATTCCAGTCATTTTCTCAGGGAGGCCCACCCTAGCAACCCCATCTGAAATTTCAGTGCCCCTTCCCTGATTTAACTTTTCTCCTTCGCACTTTCCATCATCCAGCAAACTACGATCTTGTTAACTTCCTGCCTCCCCTACAAGAACGTATTGTCAATGCCATGAGCACTGCCTGGAACATTGCGGACCCTCAGTAAAGTCTTGGTTGGATAAATGAACAGAAAGGCTACAAGGGCAGTGGAGGCTATATGCCTCCTGACTCGTGTCTAGCAGGACAAGGAGAAGGCTCTTGAATCTGACGAGGCCAACGTGGGAAGCATATCAACCCCAAGACTCACATCCTCAGTGCACTGGCTCTTGTTTTTAGGATCATCCCTCATGGTGGCAAGACGGCTGCCATCGCCCCAAGCAATACATCACACTGCAACATCGAAAGAAAGAAGAAAGAAGGGGCAGTCTAGCAAAAGGAACTCCCCCTACACACTTCTCTTTTCTCATCATAGAAGAAAAATCTTTCCAGAAGCTTTCCTATGCATCTCACAATCCAAATGTGGAATGCAGGACCACCCCTACTTGCAAGGGAGCCTGGCAAAGGAGTATTAGGCTGTCTGAGCCTCTAGAGTTGAAGGTGGGTGAGGGTGAAGGGAGACTGGAGTGGGTCCTAGGTAGGCACCCTATAGGTGTGCGGCACTGCTGAGCCAGCACAGTGGGGAAGACCAGGCCAACCCACGAGAGGTGCCAGGCAAGACCAGAGCTGGCATGGCCTGCCCCAGTCCCCTGATCCATTAGGGCAGGGACAGAACCTGCACTGAAGTCTCCCATGACCCAGCCCAGCACCCTCTATCTAGCTCCAATAGTTCCTTCTTTATCAGAAGTAAGGGAGAAAGTTCTGGAAACAGCCCATGAGACAAGCATCATAGGGTCACAGCTATCCCCTTTCCATAAGGAGAATGTGAGGACAGAGATAAAACACTCGGCTGTGAGTGATACTTGCTCCTTGTGATCGGACCCTGCATTGCTGTAGCGACTCTCTGGTCCTCTCTGAAGTCAGCCGCGCATTGACTGAGGCAGAAAGGCTGAGGCCGACCGCCCACCCGCACTACCCACCCAGAGCTATTTTCTTCCTATTTAATTTCCCCTCTTTTTGGCACTTGATAAAATATAGTGCATTTTTCTTTCCTGGAAAGGACAGCTATTTTATCAGTATTACAAAGCACCTTCAGTTTGAACTCAACTTGTAACCACCGCTGAAAACTGTTTTGCTTTTAGTCACTATTATGTGGAATGTTATTCATTACTTTTTTGTATCTCCAGCAATATGTTCTCTATCAATGTGTATCTTTTGTAACTTTTTTTTTTACATGAATGAATTTCTCTCCCCCACAATATTACGTGCGCAGACAACACGCATGCCAGACTCCAGAGTGTCTTTGATTTCCTGGGAAAGGAAAAGCAAAATCGATTTGAATTAACTCTTTTCCCTGAGCCCACCCCCAGGACACACAGCGACTCCACCTGCTGCACCCCTGGCCACCCTTCACCTGCCTGGTAAGAACGAGACTCCGCGGGCCCAGCAGGGTGGGCTCGGTCTTCGTGGCCATCCCAAGCTTTGGGTGCTTAGGTCTGGGGTAGGGTTTGGGAGCTTCAGACACAGCACCAGGTATCCCCCGCCTGTTCCTGCCGAGTGAGCAGCTGCAAGTGGGAGAGCCCGACACGTGGGGTCTGGGTCTGGATGCAGACTGCGTTTTCTGAGTAGGTGAGCCTCAGAGCCCCGGTGAGCCTCGGTCCTGTCTCTACAGCGGGGTAATGTGCAGGGCTGTGCGAGCACTGCACTCTCTCCTTGTCAGCGCGCTTGGCCAGCTCTGAAGGGTGGGAGTCGTGGCTGTTCTTCAGGAGATGCAGGGCCCCGCCATCTGGTCCCTGCTCTCAGGACCTCACGGTTTGGGAAGGAAGCCCAGAAATCCCTCCTATCCCCAAGGCCCTGTTCCCATGCTGCCTCCTCCAGGAAGCCTTCTTCATCCCCCTATACCCACTCTGTGCCCAGGGAGCAACCTGGAGAGCGGCTTCTTGTTTTTCCTTTGTGTTACTCATTGGCCAGTGGGTCTCAGTGCCTCTGCCACACCTGAACTTCCCTCATTTGTCTCTGGAAGCCCAGAGCCTAAAATCTGCTTGATGCTCAGGGAATACTAGCTGGCTCGATTGAGGCTCCCAGGGCCACAGACACAGTAGCTGCTGCTACACGACAACACGAACTTAAAACAGCACTGGTTTCACGTATGGGAACTGCAGAGCTGGCAGTGGGTCTCCCGGGCGCAGTGTGAGCACCTTCTCAGCTCTTTGAAGAACTGCGTTAAAGGAGGGACCGGGTCCTGGCAGGGTGATTGTTTGGCAACGTGGAGTCTCGCCACATCCACATCGCACTGAGAACCTGTGATAACCAACACCTGGAAGGCATGGGGCAATTTACAAAGAGCTCTGGGGCACAGAAAAGGAAAACACATTTGAAACGCGTAAGCCAGCAATGGATCAGATTTGGAATGTGCAAGAAACTCCCGCAAATAAACAGGAAAAAGAGCAGACCCAAAAGCAAAATGGGCAAAAGAAAGGAACAGGCAACTCACCAAGGAAGAAAACAAAAGAATCAACAAGTATGTGAAGAGATGCTCAAACACATTGGTAATCAGGGAAATGCTATTTAAGACAAAGATCAGTTTGCAAATATTAGACTGGGGAGGATTAGAAAGCTAAGTCGTGCCAAGTGTTGATGAAGGTGTGGGATGTGGCACCGCCCTGTGCTCCACTTCAGGGTTTGTGGCCCAGAGGTGTCCGTGGGGGAGGCGGCGGCAACGGCACCGTGACTGCAGACGACAAGCACAAGAGGCCACCCAGATGGGGCTGTGAAAACAGCCAAAACGTGCATCTCAGAATCTCTGAGACATGGTACTTGCGGATTTGGTGGCCATCTGGGGTCGATGAGGAACGTGAGGGGGACACACCAAGAGCGCTCTGCAGCAGGAGCGTGGGACAGAGGCGCACACGGCAGCCGTGCGAGGGAGGGTCAGGGAGAGGAGGACGGCGGGGAGACAGCGGGGTAATGAAATAACTCACCAACAAGAACAAGGGCCGAAACACGAAAGGCGGCTTGGAAGTGTTGAGAGGTCACATGTTCAGCTCAGTTCATCGTCACAACTCCCACCACACGCAGTTCACAGACGGGGAATCCAAGCCGAGAGCGTGGCATGGAGACCCGGGTCCAGGCAGGGAGACCTCCCGTTCACGGAACACCTACTGTGCGCGGGATGCGCGCTCAGCCTTACGGCGCTCTGCCAAGGCAGGCATGATTGCCCCACCTCGTAGAGGCAGAAACTGAGGCTCAGAGAGGGGAACTCTCTTGCCCGGGGACACGCAGCTCATAAGGCCCAGTCTGAGATTTGAGCCCAGGTCTGAGGCTCCAAAATGTACGATCTCTCCACGATGTGCCTTTATCACCATGCGCCTATCACAGCTCAGGCCAGAAAAGCGGGGCAAAGAAATTCCAAGGAATTGACACCTGAGGCCGTGTGTGCAGTAAGCAGAAAGGCTCTGCACGCTGGGGGAGCCTGCCAAGGGGTGCGCTGCCGTGGGAGGGCTGCAGCGCAGGCGCAGGCTTGCTGGACGGACCTGCGCAGACATCTCTGCCACACTCCGCCTGGCCAAGCGAGGCACGGAGTGGCTGTCCCCTGAGCCCCCGTCCACCTGCCCTGCCTTCCAGCCACCCTCCCAGCATGCTAGCTATTCTGCTTACGTACCTGTTCTTGCTATTTCTCCCGCAGTAGACTGCAGGCTCCATGGGGGCAGGGATTTTGTTTGCTTTCTTCTCTGCCATGTTCCCAATGCCTGCACCTCGTAGACCTCAGTGAGAGCTTTGTGGGATGAATGAAATCATAAAAGGCCTTACAGCCCATGCCTTTCTGCTTGAGCTGGCAACATGACCTCACGCTCATGTTGGGTGGCTATCCAGCTGTGGCCGGTGTTCCAGGTTGCCTGGGCCAGGTGACTCTCAGCTTCCAGCGGGCCAGCTCAGTCTTGTTCACATGGTGGCAGGTGCACAGCGCGTCCAAGTGCAGAAAAACGAAGTAAAGCTCAATGTACAAGCACTATTCAAGCTTCTGCTTGTATCGTTTTGCTAACATATCTCATCGGCTGAAACACGTCACCTGGCCAACCCTGCTTCAAGGAGCAAAGACACAGGGAGAGAAGAGTTTGTGGCTGTTTCTGTAATCTACCACTGCCCTCATTGTTTCAGCAATGCCAAAGGTGTCTCAAGAGAACTCAGGAAGCCTTTGCCAATGGCCAGATTTGATGGGAGACTGGAAGCCCCGCTGGTGTGAGAAATGGGACGCCAGCCTGTGCCATTCCACATTGCTACTTCCCAGCCCTCCGTGACGAAAAGCAGTTACTGTGAGCAGTGAGTGGGCTAGCGCCAGAAAGAGGTCTCTGCTCTGTCTCAAATGGCCCTTAAACTTTTGGGGATGGAGCATGCAGTGCCGGCTTAGGGCAGGTCTTTCCAGGAGGGGCCAGAGTCTGTGCCTGAGGCATCCTTCTGAGGGGGGCATTCCCGCGCCTCAGCCTCCCAACCCAGTCTGGGAAAGCCTGGTCTCACTTAGCTCCCTCTCAAACAGTAAATTGAGATCAACGAATCCCACTCGGACGTACTCGTACCCCATGATTACCGAGCTCTAGACGTGGGAAACAGGCATTCCTCAACCAAACCCTCCGTCCACGATTATCATTATTGCGTAATTGGGGACAGCAGAAGCGACAGAGTGCCGCCCGCTGCCAGGCCCGCGCCCCTGCTCAAACGACAGCCTGAGTTCAGCCGCTGGAAGATGGACAATGTGGCTAATTGAGACTAAAGACTGCTCTGTGTAGCTTTCTAATTTTCCACAGTTAGTTCCTTTTTATTCTGCAGTGGTATCCTTTTGGTAATTGACTTTCAAATACTACTTGTTACATATCACACTTAAACAGGAGTATTTCTGGCAGGGTTGAGCTACACAACGGGTCTCGAAGTGGATTTCATTAAGGGGACCAGCTCGACAGATCTGAGGCACCCCTACAGAGCCGGCCACACGCAGATGCTTAAGAGACACCGTCCTATGGGATACGCCCGCAGTCATGAGTGCACAGAAGTCACGGTGTCATCTGTGTGTGCATACGGCAGCCACGCACGTGATCACAGAATTCCCACATCTTTCCTCCCATTTTACATGACCCTGTGAGTTCAGAAGGACAAGGGAGACATAGGGAAACTCAGTGTCGTCAAAGCTGGATCAGTTACTCACAAAGCATGTTGTCGCACACCTACTGTGTGCCACGAGTTGGAAATGCAGTGGTGAACCAGGCAACCCCTGCCTTCAAGGTGTCCACAACATGGGGCATACGTGGGGAGGGATAAAAAGCAAATGAATTATAATGATGCAGTGGGAAAGTCTCGATTGTAGAGATTTATACACATGTAAAACGGGGCAGAGAGGAGAGTAATTCTCTATGGGGTTTGAAGAGGTCAAAGTCAAGTCTTAAAGCATGCCTAGAAGTCAACCTGGTGGAGAGGGGGCTGAGACACCCCAGTCAGAGCAGCAAACAAATGCTGCCGATTGCAGGGAAGGGAAGAGGTTCTCCAGGACCCATGTGCCAAGGGCGTAGCAGAGTGTGGACTGGCCTCAAGTGCCTGGCCTTGACTCAACATGCACGGTTTTTGTGCTCATGTGCTATCCAACTGTCTGGCAAATACGTCCGATCCCAGCTTCCATGGAAGCTTTCATGATATCCCCTTGGGAAACCACAGACTCATTTCACTGGGGCTGTCAGTGCTCCAGCCTCATTTGGATTCTTATTCTAGAACTGCCACTGGAGTCCATTTGCAAGCCATATAATGGTTTTGTTTTTATGCCCTACATTGTTTTTGATCCCAAGTGCTATATTCCTCAGTGCAACTATTCATTTTGTTGCTAGATTTGGCTCCAAAGAATTTGGAAGTATTTCCAAACATTAAATCTACCCTCAAAGGTTGACAATAGCCGCTGCTCTGAGAAAGGAGTGTGTTCACGGGGGAGGAGGGTGCACCCCAGTCTGCCGCCTTCTTCACCCCACCCAGGGGAAAGGAACCTCGCCCTGCTCAGTCAGCTGTGAGGACACGGACTGGGCTCTTCTGGGCGGTACCTGGTGCTGGAAGGCTGTCTGTGGGTGGCATTTGCCCTCCATTCAGTGGGTTTATTAAGCTGCCCCATCCCTACCTCTGCCTTGGGGTTCAACCAGCTGACTCACTCTCATCTCAGCGTGCTCATTGCACTGCCAATTCTTGTAGCACAAGGCCAGCCAGAGCAGCCTAAGACCCCAAGACTTGGATTAGGGCTTAGGGAGCAATAGGAGACTCTGCTTCCCTTTATAGAAAATATACTTATTAAGACATAAACAGAGTGGAATGTTTGTTTTTAAAAGTCTGGTCATTAAATAAAAGCCACCCCTTGAATACAGTCAATTCTGGCAGGGGGGCAACAAAGCATTGTCCATTAAAAATGTTTGTAAAATCCTTTTCAAGAAGGGAGTATGATTCTGAACCCAGATTGGTGGTGGGGACCAAGAACCCATTTCTAGATGAGCAATCTACTCTCCAGCTTCTCCTCCTCTGATGCATTGAGCACCTGTCTTCATGCAGGGGGGAGCCTCCCCGCACCCCCACGCCAGCTCCCCAGCCCAGAACCACCACCCCAAGGAGGAAACGGCGGTTCCACGATGCCCACCCCAGCTCTCAGAATTACAAGCTGTGAATTATTGAAAACAAAACCCCAGAACTATGCAGGGCATCAGAGAGGAGGACTGGCATTTCTGGGCCGGGAATTATAGATTGAGGTGCCTCGGTGAGGTCTCCGGTTCCTGCTCCCGAGGGCGACCCAGGCAGCTGGCTGCCTGGCTTTCCACGGGAGCTGGCGAGCAGTGTGACACTGTCACTCACCAAGAAAAGTCACTTCCCAAAATACCACACGCTCCAGGTAAACGGAAGAAAGGTCAGAATGATGTAGGTGTGCGTGTTATAAAGCATCTCGTACATAAAAATTGCCTAATTACTGGGAAGATCTGGAAGAGCATAGAATACCGCTCTGAGCAGCTAACCCTCGGGCTGGATGTGAGGCGGGGCACATCTCCCAGCCCCGTAAACTCGTCAGACCTCCGGCTTGCTCCAGCTGCAGGGAAAATACCAAAACTCTTTGTGCCCTCACTCCTGCCACATTGTTACAGGTAAGCAATCTCCGTAAAGACAGCATGAAACGTCACATAAACTTGAATCTTTGTGTTCATTTCATACTTAAATAATGTGACTAATCATCGCTTTTTTCCCTTTGTCCTTGAATTTTCATTATGAAGATTCAAAGGGTATAAATTTCACCCACTAGGTTTGGAAGCATACATAGTATGTTATTTGAATGAATTAAATTTTGTCGACTTCAGTCTGTTCAATCAGATTTTGAAATAAGATGGGCGAACATCACGTCCTCCATTGTCTTTTGTTATTTTGCTTGGGATCTAATCTCTGTGCTCCCAACAATGCAAACATGGGTGCTTTATCATGCAAAGACCAAATCGCTTTTGAAGCAATACAATTCTTTTAAAATCACTTCATAATTCATTTATCCCTCTCCAAAAAAATCATTTGTTGAGTATCCATGATGTTCTAGACATTGGGCATCAAGGACTAAGTCAGCAGACGACTGTTGTTCCAGCATCTCTAGGAGTTTGTTGGGAAATTATAACATATAGATACATAATTATAAAAACAGCCATCTATAGAACAGGAAGCACATGGGAGAGATCTCTCAGCCAGATCAAGGGGCCCCAGTGAGGCTTCCTAGAGGAAGTGACACCAGACTCTGAAGGAGTGAGTAAGAATTAGTTAAATGGAAAAGAGGAGAAAGGGCTTTGGGGGCGGAGAGAGGGCCATGTGCAAAGGAAAGGAGGCTTGAGGAAGACAACAGCTCATTTGAAAAACTGCGAGAAGTTTCTTTCAAACATATCACATCCACTTGAACTACAAGTGGCAAGCCCTTTGTTTCCACTGGGTTTTCTGTGCCATAAATAGAGGAGCTCCTTGAATCTTCCTACTTCTTCCCCTCAAGGTGTGAGTATGAATCAGCATCATTAAGTTTGCACGTTTGTTTTGGAAGACAGGTAATACTGGAAAGAACACGTAAGCCAGGGTACTAGGTTTCTAAAGAGATTGGATGGTGGCCGAAGGACTAAGGAGCCAGAGAGGCTCTTGCAAGAAAGCCTGGAAAACAAGGATCCAGAGACCACAGGAAGGGACTCTGTGACCATCACAGGAAAAATAGTAGATGGAAAATCAAACCGCCAAAGGACTTGGATTCTACAATCCCATCTCCCTGCACACACACACATACTCCCACAATGGAGACATATGGGATAGTTGTTGGGTCATTTGCTGAGGTAAAGGGTTGCCTAGACCGGTGGTGGTAATTGCATGGCCTGGGAAGAAACCCCACAAATAAGGGCTGCTCCACCACAAAGGAATAATTGCAGAATGAAGACTGAGCTGTGCACATCACAGGAATTGCCAGGACACTGGTCACAGAAGCAAGGGCATCCCCAAGATTCCACTGACCACTAGGAAAGGAGGAGGAGAACTCTGACTTCTTGAGGTCTTCCAAAAATGCTGCTTCTTTGTGGCACCCACCCATGTAATGTGTAACACAACTATCATCCAGTGGAATTCCTTAACCTTGCAGTAACTTTGCACAGTTTTCTTAATTTCCAAGGAATTTTCATTTACCCAAAGAAAAGGGAAATATAAGAACCGGACTCTTCCAAGAAGTCAGTTACCCCAGGGAAATTCTTTATCAAATGCATTGATTATGCCAATACACTACTTCCCCACTCGACCAATCTCTTAATAATGAGTGATAGCAAGCCTCGCTGCTCTGTGATCAGAAAATATGCAGGACATGGGCCTAGTGCAAAGGAAATCACAGCTCCAGATGGGAAAATGAGATTTCGTACAGGAAACGAAAGCACACAACAGAATGCAGCCCAGAGCCTGAAACGTGCTGAACTGGAGGTCTAGTCACCAGACCTTTTTTGAGCACTCAACCACTGGTTCATCCACCTACCTCTTCCAAAGTTTACCAAGCACCTTCCAGATGCCAGGAACCATGGGGAATACACGGGTGAAACAGAAGCAAAGTATTTCTTGCCAATAAAGAGCAAAAGTGGGGACATGACCGCAATGTAGGACTGGAGCTTCAGAGGGCTGTACATATCCTGCTATGAGAATTTAGAGGAAGAAGAGCACCACCACCCTCCCCTTGGAGCATGCTGGGTAGGCTTCGTGGGGGTGGAAAGTTTCCATCTAGACCTGGAAGGATAGGGAAGCACTGCATAGACCCCTGATTCTCAGACAAATCCTAGAATCCCACCTGTCCTCGGTCTAGACACACATAGTCTCGGGCCAGCTTAACACTGGAGATGTCCGTAACATACCTGGCGAAGACCTGAGCACCAAGGGCAGCGGCCTGTGCAGTGAGAAGAGCCTTGGGTTCACTCAGGTGGACCTGAGTTGGATTCCAGATCTACTAGTGGCTTGCTAGGTGACCTCCATGCTGTGATGCACCACCCAGAGGCCCCTGCAGGACGGAAGGATCTTCCCTCAGCTGCTGGCAATACTGGCACTGTCTGCTGAGAGTTGCTCAAGATCTGCCCTCCGTGGAACAGAGCTTGCCTTCCCCTGGGCCAGCCCATACCTAATAACAGGTCTCTGTGGGGGGAGGGGTATGAAGCTTCAGCCCTTTGCCTCAGCGTCAGACTGTACTGAAGGACCACCCAGCCCCAGAGCTTCCTGGCTTGGCCGAGGCATTTCTTGCCACTACACAATTTGACTTCTCCCTCTGCCCAGCCCACTTCTCTCACTGCCCCGCAGGCAGGGGTGTGCTGGCACTGTCTGCCACCAGCTTGGGAGAGCAGATTCGGTGTGCCTCTTCCCCACTCTGCCTTCAGTGACGTCAAGCTGGTAGCTAGAAATGGGCCATGGTGGGAGAATTGATGTGATACAAATTGGCAAACTCTACAAAATCAGGACACCTCCACCCCTGCCCCAAAGAATTATTAAATATTCACCAGCACACCACTGCCCACTGCTGTCAAGCCCAAGATATTCTTCAAGAAACTTCCTGAACGCAAGACTCCTTTACATTTCAGGGTCTGTTTCCTAGGGACCCAATGTAAGATACTAGGTGACCGGGGGTGGGGTACATGTACAAACCAACCCCACCACAACCACTGTGACCTGGGGCATTTCACCTAATCTCACGAGCCTCAGTCTTGTCATCTCAAAGTGAAAGGCTTGGACTATGAGTTTGGGGCTGTGTTACATGGGGCACTGCAGTCTCCAGGGTGTCTCTAAGTTCATGGAAAGGATATCAAGTCACCGTATGGCCTGAGATGTGAGCACTGGAGGCCTCACCTCTAAAATGGGGCTGAGCCCCTCAGGTTGTTATGAGCAATAAATGGGACCAGTGAGCAAAAGCTCCTAGTTCAGTGCCTAGCCCAGGACCTCTCTGTGCAAATGGATGGAAAGCTACTAGACAGTGCTCCTGGGCTGTGGTCCCATGAAACAGGATCCATTACTCTCTCAGAACCTAGTGGCTCAAATATGTGTCAAAGGATTAGAGGAAACAGCCAAGGCCCATTTCTTTGCATAGCAGAATGCAGCATGGAGAGAAATGACCACCAACCAGTCCAAACATAACATCTTCACTCAGTTTTTCTTCTCTGCTACCACTATAAACATAAGGAGAGACTTTTAATGGCCAAATAGTTCAACAAAACCACCTCTGTAGAACCACTCCATTTTGCTTCCCACGGCTAGGCTACTGGCTAGGGCACAGAAGAGGGTCTGCCTGGGGTTTTAACATCACTCTCTCCTTTCACAGAAGAGATCAGCCTTACCCCACCCACCCTCGTCCAGCAGCAGTTGAGGGCTGTTACCTTGGGGCGTTTGCCTGCAGTTCTCCTTGTGGAGGGTAATGAAAAGGATTTCTTGTAACCCAAGACATGGAATCATGTGCCTTTCCTGGAAGCAGATGAAATCCATTTGTCTTTAGCATTCTGTCATGCACCTTTACTGATTCCCAAATTACGTGTTCGAGAATACAATCTGAGAGGTTGCTATCACGTAGGTGTTTGGCGATGCACTTTTCTCAGCTCTCCTATTATTTGAAAATTAGCAGCAGTTGCATTTCAGATGGGGTTAGCAAGTAGAAATACAGGATTCCCAGTTAAATTTTAATTTCAGCTAAATAATGAATACTGGTTTTAGTACAAAGATATCCTGGGCAATATTGGGGCAGTATTCATACTAAGAAATTATTTGTTGTTTATCTGAAATTCAGATTTAACTAGGCATCTGCTGTGGTTTGAATGTTTTGAGCCTCCGAAATTCATGTTGAAACTTAATCCTCATTGTGGTGGTATTAAGAAGCAAGCCCTTTGGGGAAGTAAGTTATGAGGACAGAACCCTCATCAATGGAATTAAATGCTCTTATAAAAGGTGCTTATGAAAGCTGCCTGGCCCTTCTGCCACATGCAGACAATACGTTTCCCCTTGCCACGTGAGGCCACAGTGAGGAGCAAGTGCCATCTTGGAAGGACAGAAGGAGCCCTCACCAGACACCGAATCTGCCGGCACCTTGATCTTGGAATTCCCAGTCTCCGGAATTGTGACAAATAAATTTCTATTATTTATAAATTACCCAGTCTAAGGTATTTAGTTATAGCAGTGAGAATGGACTAAGACAGTATCCTGTATTTTATCTGGCAACCCTAATCTTAGGGAACTTCCAGAAATCGGAAAGAGTAAGAGATATTTGTGAGGTTCAACTTGAAGCAGCTCCAGCCGTCTGTCTTATTTTGTGTGATGGGGGCTGTGTATCATCGCAAGCCGTGTCCATGTGACAACTCCAATCCTTCCTAAGTAGTGGCTTGCGGAGGGCTGTAGATGAGAGGCGATGAAGTACGGCAACACTTTAATGACTTGAAATTAGAACTCCCTACCTTTCAAACACCATGCATTTTAGAGGTATTCCTGTAGTAGGAAAAAAGCAGAGAAAAAAGTCCCCCTAAACTCCACGCACAGTGAACACAACTTTCTGCCATCTGCAATGTCTTCTACTTGATCTCAGTTACTGCCCCATGAGTACTGTCTGCCACTCCATCCACCACACCGATGTTCTGAAAACAGAGGGGGTCTAGGAGTTAAGAACTTCTGCCCTTTTGCACTTTTGTTTATTTCTGGATTTGGTACCTGACTTTCCAAACACAGACAGAGAACTAAGTTATGCATGAGAAGGGAGGAAAAGAGAGAAAGAGAGAGAGATCTGAAACTGTCTGCAGCACAGGACTTGCACTCTCGGCTGCAGAGAGAAGGTGTTTGATAGATTAGAGACCTGCCTCCATTTCTCCATTCCTGGACCAAATCCAGAAGAGAGGGATAGAATGCATCCAGAAGTTTCTATCTCTCTGTTGACCGTAGCAGCAGCACTGTCACAGCTCCATACACATAATTTTCCCCTTATCAACATCCCTTATCAGAGCGGTACATTTGTTACAACTGACGAACCCCTATGGACACATCATTATCACCCAGAGTCCACAGTTTACATCAGGGTTCACTTTTGGTGTTGTGTTCAATGGGTTTAGACAAATGTATAATGACATTTATTCATCATTATAGTATCATCCCTGTCAGTTTTAAACCACTGAGATTTTGGAATTGTTACTGCAGTATGACTTAGCCCACACTGACCAATGCAATCCAGGTTGAAAATGTTTGGGGGGTGCAATGGCCAGGTTGCAACGGCTGTGCATGGTATCAAGTTACAGAGATTGCGGCCACAGCGGACAGTAGTGACGGGGGTGGCTCTGAAGACCTGTCTTCAGAGATCCAAACAGGTTTAGGTTCAGATACTGCTGTACAACTAATTAACTGTGTGACTTTGGGCAAGTCAAACTTGACCTTTTTAGGCATCAGATTCCTGGAAAATCATAGCACCCTTGCACAGGGTTGTTATGGAGATTAAATGAGACGATGTCTATAAAACAGCAGTATACCTGGAACACAGTAAGCACTCAGGTTAATATTAATAATCTTTAACTTGATTACTATTAAAAGATGGAAATTCTAATATAAGAACCCCCACATAATAAATTTAGCAATCTCTGAAGTTTCCAGAGGTGAAGCGTTTACAGCCTCAAGGGTTTGCTGGTTCCATTTGAACTTACATAGCTTTTTGGCCACTTCCCTGCATTGGGCCAACCCTCTTTAACTAGCCTAGTGACTCACTTCTCCAGTGACTCAAGAGTCTTCTTCTTCTTCCCTGTGACAGGTTTTCAAATGTTAGTGGGCACTGACCTCCACCACACTCCCCGCGACCACCTCTGTCCTCCTCTCCAGACTGTGGTCCCGGTTTTTCTGTTTCCTGTGTAACAGGGTTTCTTAACTGTCCTCCATGCTACCCATCCTCATCTGGATGCACCTCAATTTTTCCATGCCAAGCGGGCACCAAGTATGGCACCAAAATTGTCCAGCAACAACTGGACATCTATAAGCAAAAAACAGAACCTGGCCAATAAAACTCACAGCTTATACAAAAAAATAACTATAAATGGATCATGGCCTTAATGTAAAACGTAAAACTATTAAAACTTTTAGGAAAAATTTAAAAACAGTAATCTTTAGAATCTGAGGCTGGCACAGTTCTCATACTTGACATCAAAAGCACAATCCATGAAAGGCCAAATGGACAAATTAGATGGCGCTCTCCTAACTCTAGCATTCAAAACTCACCCTCTGGGCAAGAGACAGAAAGAATCTTCTCTGAGAAAATTGACCAGTCCAAGAGGAAAGACCTTCAGATAATCACATGGCAGTGTATGAGGTACCTCTTGTGCATGGCTTCAAATCCTTGCTCTCTCCAGCCCAAGCAACAGTGACCAACTCTGGGCAGGCTCCCCCAGCTTCCTGAGCGCTGCCTGATGGCCCCTCTCCCTCACTTCTCTGGGGGTCGCATGGGATGCCGGCCAGGAACAGTGGGAATTCCACGTGTGCGACTCAGAAGTGTGGGAAAGCTAGCATCCAAAGACAGGCTGTGAGATGTATTTCATAGGCTCCTTGGAAGATCCTGCAGGATTTGGGTGTCTGTCGCTCCTAGCGGTGGCCAACCTGATGCATCCATGGTGGTTCTCCCTTCTTCCCTGTTTTTACTCCCTTGTCCCTCACTTCTCCCTGGGATCACATTCAGAAGTAAACCACCTTCGTGTAAGCCTTTGTCTCAGGCTCATCTTTCTGCAGATTCAAGTTAAGAGACAGGGTTCTTGTAAAACTGGCCCACCTGAGATGCTAAAAAAATGACAGCTCCAAACCCCCTGCCCATCGCACACACAGACTCAGAACTCCCAATCACCTGTTTCATGGCTCACTCTTATTACGGATGAACAAACAGCCAAGGACCAACAGGCATTTGAGAAAAACATCTAAAATGAAAGAACAAAACAAATGGTGTGACCTGGAGAAATAGAGGCTATGTAGGGAAAAGGGAGCTTCCAAATGTTATAATTATTAATAAAATCCTTAGAGATATAAGAAGATCCTGCATCCATGAACTAAGACCAGAATGATTTAAAAAACAAAAATTAAGAGAACAAAAAGCTCCCGGAAATTAAAAACATCGTAGCAGAATTAAGAAAAAAATCAGGAAAACGTTGAGGAAAATTCCCCACAAAGTACAGCAAACAAAAGAGAAAATGTTTATAATGGAAGTTTCACAAAGAGAGAACAGAGAGAAAGGAAGAAATCATCAATAAAATAATTCAAGAAAAATTCCCTTGGATATGTTTTCTGATTACAGGGATATGAACCATAGAAAAGTCCCACATCAATATATTTGTGAAATTTAGGACATGAGGGAGAGAAAGAAAGCCCTTCAAAAGGCAAGGGGAAAAAATGGGTCACGTACAAAAGACAGGAAATCGGAATAATTTCAAGTTCGATCAACAGCAATTCTGGAACCAGAAGATATCAGAGCAATGCCTTCAAAATTCTGAGAAAAAATCACTTCTGATCTGTAACTCCATACAAATCAAACAATCAGGCAAGAGGAAAGCTAGAACAAAGACATTTTCAGACATGCAAGATTTCAAAAAATTTACCTCCCACACATCTTTTTCTCAGGCAACTAATGAAAGCTATGCTCGGCCAGATAAGAGGAGTAAACCAAGAAAGAGTACCAACCTGGATCAGGAAACAGGTGATCCAACCAGGGGAGAGATAAAGAGCAAAGCCCAGGGCAGGGGAGAAGACGCATCACACGAAGACAATGTTCTGCAGATGTGCAGCAGATACCTGGCACACATCAGCGGGTCTTTGAAAATCGGCGCGACGGACTGTGTTGGGCTCTAGAGTCAGAGTTACTTCCCTCCAGTGTGAATAACAGGCAAAGCCAAAGCTCCTTCTACGAATGGATTAAGAGATCTTCCAACATGATGATGTACAACTAAGACTGAATGATAAGACAAAATATATTCCCTGACATCATGAATTAAAAACAGGTAAAATCTGACTTCATAGTTTGACTAAAGCCTGTATTCCAATAAATTGCAGCATAGGAAAAAATAGCTTTCATTCTTTCTCTGAAACACACACACACAGATACGCAGAGTGTGGCTTTGGAAGGCTATCCAAGCCTATAACAGTTGTTATTTCTGGGGAGGGAAACCAGGGTGGAGGAAAAGTTCTTGATATTTTTTTTTGGTCATGGATTCTTTTGGTTGTTAATGCAACAAATAGAACAGGATTATTTCCTATACATATGCCTTGAAGGTCCATGATCTTCAGTTTAAGAACTTTCACTATTTACCTTTATTCCTTTTGATTTTTATATCACATACCATGTACACACACCTATTCAAAACACAAGTATTTCCTAAAAATCAATTAATAATGAGGTAGGGATGAGTGAGGTCTAACATACATTGCATTCATTTACAGCCCACAAAGGTCATCAATCAACAGCTGGAGGGTCTTAAAAATCAGAGGGCTGTTCCCACCCCGCCTTCCACGGGAGAAGCTGTCAAGCCCACCTCTTACAGTTTGTGACAAGATTTTCAAAGCCAGTTCTATTTTTATGGAAGGCAAATTGGTTACATATACATTTTTAATAGCATATTAATTTTATTACATATAATCTAACAGTAGATAAAATGGCCTCTTTTTCCCTTTTCTATCAGCTTCTGGTGTAGAACAAAAATCCAGCGTTTCTGTTCCTTTGCTAAGACACATGAAGCTCCTCACCTTTGTCAATGAAACCACTTCCATTGATGGCACTTCAGCCATCTAGCCAGAGGCTGGAGGAAAATGAAAGATTATATGTAAATGTGGGCTACTAAAATGGAAATGTAACTATAATGACTGTTTGGGTTTCACTAGAATGACCTCTACCCAGTTTTGTCTGCCAGGTGGCCTTTGGAAGAGAAAATGGCGCCATCGAGAGTAAAGCTTGATAGCAGTTCTGGAGGGTTAGGAAAAGCTAACTGAAGAATGGCCAAATATAAGGAGATGGAAAGTATTAAAACTCTCCTGTAACTTTAAAAAATGTAAGATTAAATTACAATTCCTAATATCTTCTGAATGGGGAAACAGAAGCCATCATCTGGAGTCTTAAAAAGTCTGTATATTTTTGGAGCTGAAAAACTATTCATTTCAAAACAAGATATTGGCAAAACGGGGCAGGGTGGGAGGGGCACTGCTGCAGATGCTCCGGCTGAGTCAAGGTGACAAGACTTATCTTCTCCCCGCATCTTCATTCCCAGGCTCTAACGATTCAGAGATGAAGTGTTAACTGAACACACCCTGTACCGGCCCAACTTCTTTTGACAGCCTGTATTACAAATTTAAAAAATTTTTGAAATTAAGTAGAAAAATGGAAAACAGATCCAATGTCCCAATTTGGAGGAAGGAAGACTCAATCTACAAACTAAAATCATGGTTAACTAATTTGCCAAGGGTGGGGGAGAGTGAGGAACGGTCTTCCGAATCCCCCAACAACAATGGGGACGGTCGGGTCGATCAGGCAAGCGGTGCTTTGAGCCTCTGTGCTGGCTCTGCTGCAATTTTCTTTTTTTTAAATGTCTGGCAGAATGCTTTACAAACTAAACCCAGCAAGACTACAATTTTACCAGAAGGTGCCTCAGATGGTTTTGCTAATAATTTTGATCAGCCGAAATGGAGAAAAACATCATTTCAATTATTCACTTTTCAAAAGCCGTCGATTTTCAGTTGGAATATTAAATGCCCTTTCTTCCTCCCTCCATCACCATCAACCAGATAAAACCAAACCCTGGAAGAGCCCTCGCAAAAAGGTAAAGGGAGTAGGCAGTGACGTTTTTCAAGGTTACCACGCTAAGAATCTTGTCAATATTAATTTCTTGCTACTCAGAAGCTGAGTCCAGCTGATGTGTAACTTTGAGAGTAAGTTCCCTTAGAGATACTCGGGGGAAGCTGGCATTGCTACTGCTGTGAAGATGTAAGTGCGAACCACCATATATTGGCTTTTGTTTTAATAGCCTTTTAACCAACTTTGTTAATGGACTGAATGCAATTTAGATATGGAACTTGGCTAAAACGTAGCTTCAATTGGCTATTAAAATTTAAGAGCCAACTAAGATAGCTAATTACAAAAAAAGCTCCAGTGATAATGCTAAGCAGAATTAGTAATAGCAAATGACAGTCTGTCTAGTCTTATTCCCATAGGGAAAGAAACTCTTAACTGAGAAGTCAACCAGACAATGTGCAGCAAACCTAATTGCATTACTGGTATTATGGCATACAAATCTGGCAGCTCACTGGGACAAAACAGGGTGTAAAGTCTGTCAACTCGAGCTAGAAAGCAACTGACCCTCTTTTACATACCAGTTATAACAGATTCCAGGAAATTTTATTTCTATTCAGAGTTGATGGGTAAATGCTCTTTTATTGAGGAACATTCCTATAAAACCCTAGCAAGGACTGAGGAATAAAGATGGAAGAAAACAGACGCTCCAGAAAGCGCAATTCAAAAGAAAAAGATCCTTCACCTATACGGAATTAGATTCTCCCTATAGATATTTAGGCCTAAAAAAGGCAACAATAAATATCCGACTGCTAAAAAGTTGAGCTTAGAAGGAAAAAATGTTCTACTTCTTTGCTTCATTACAGATACCCTCATTATGGCCATTAGCTGAAGTGCAGACTAGCTCTCCTGTGAAGATTTACCATGTGTGGTGGCCACTTTGAATCGGAGGTACTGGAGTCTTTAACATTCCCTAGTCAAGTGTCTCCCTGCTGTGCCTGTAAATGTCAGTCCAGTTTTTTCACGGCTGTGCGCACAGATTAGAAACAGCAGGAGAGCTTGGGAGTATGACTACAATACCAGTAAGGACACTTGTCTTCGTGGCACTGCTCAAGTGATTCTTGGAATGCAGGACCCTGCTGTTTTCTAATATTTACACACAACTGGAGTCATCAAGAGCAGTAAATGCAGTCTAAAGGCAGCTTGCTTCTTTTGTGTTAGGGACTTTACATTCGAATAGGGATATCAACAATAATACCAAAAAATGTTTTCTTTAAAGTTTCGTATTTCCCCTCAATTTTGCTGCTACAAGACCAACCAGGTATTATCATAACCGTTCACTTAGCTTGACCCTCCCTTCGAAACACTTTCTATGTGCATCATACAGTTCACTGGGAACAGCAGGTGTTTTGGACTCCTGACCTCAAATCGTGTTTTTGCAGACTGTGGCTTCTCTGACCTCTACAGGAACAGACGGGCCTTGGAAAACATTTTGAT
This sequence comes from Avahi laniger, assembly GCA_963575035.1. Lineage (NCBI taxonomy): Eukaryota > Metazoa > Chordata > Mammalia > Primates > Indriidae > Avahi > Avahi laniger. The sequence continues at coordinate 136,041 of CAUYSK010067490.1, read as the reverse complement.
GTAATTTCAGCCACCTTTGCTTTCTGAACACTTTGCATATCAGACTTATCAGACTTATTCTGGAGACTGTAGCACCTGGAATACAGACAGCTTCTCTTTCAAAAGCCTGGTTAGGAATTTAAAAAAAAAAAAGCAGGGTAGGGGGAAGAGGAAAAGAAAAACATTTCTTTAAATAATAAATGGTAAACTACATATTTTAGTCATAAGCTTTTAAATATCTGCTAAGGATTTCTGGACTAGAAACTTAGCCAGAGGTTGCAGGGGGAGGGGGTGGGGGTGCACAGAGACAAGATCATGTACCTTTGCAATTATTAATAGAACATTAAGCAGATTAGAATGTGCACACTTCATACTCCGCTGGTTGAACTGACTCGTGTTCGCACCAAAATATTCTGTAACAGTTAATGAAATAAATGAAGACAAAAGAACAAATTTTGGGTGTTTGTGTTTTTTAGAGGGTGGAAAAGGATTAAAATGCCCAGGACGTGAAAGGTCTTCTTAAGGATCTTGAAGGCACATTTCTCTACCTAGAAAAGTTCCAGAAATAAACTATTGCTCTCTTCAATAGGCAATTTAACAGAATCACTTCCCAATTGTAACTTTCTAGTCTTCAGGTTCAGCAGAACTTTTAGTTCCTCTACCCTGACTTTTAAGTACTAACACATATTAGCACCTTATGGGGAAAGTTTGAGAAAGTGTGTAGAGGCCTTTTTCATGCCTGAGAATTACACCAAAGATCACCACGATCTGTACTATGATTTTTGTATCAAGGCCAGAGAGAACATTGAATACAGCAATTTTTCCATTTATAAAGAAGCTGTTGCCCAGGTGCTGTAAGGTTTTCATTTTACATAATTGTGATCATTTTTCACTTGCTTCTAAAAGATATCAGAAGCAGAAAGACAACCTACAAAAAATGGAAACAGATTTCAGACTACTGTCCCACCTCCTCCCCCCTTCATACTCTGTGGAGGCACTCCTTAAGCTCCTTCCTGCCTCTGCACCCCAGGCACAAAGATTATCTAATAGATCATCTCCACTCATACTTCTGGTATTTCAGAACAACATTCCAACAAATGCTGGACTTCAGTGAAAAAGAGTTTTTTTGAAAATCATTTGCAGTGAAATAAAACTAAATTTATTTCATGTAGTTTTACAGGTAACTTCATGATGAGACAAACTATAAAATTCAGGAATGATCTTAAGTTGCAAAATGTTATGCCATAATAAAAAAAAAAACCTCACCATTATATGTATAAACACACCCTTAGTAGAGTGGAAATGATAAGCATTTTATTTGTATAATAACACATAAGTGATAATGAGAATTATCTAAACCATATGGTCAGCAGTATACTGTGGAGAATTACTATAAAATGTATGAGGCTATATGTATATAAAGACCCTTTTACAAATAATTCTTTAGTGTGTCTTGTACTTTCTATGTAAGTAGAGCTTAATAAATGAGTGGGTTACAGAATAACCCGTGGAACTTTAAAAAAGGCACTATGAAATTTTATCTATGCAACTGTTATAAGAAGTTAAGCAGACATGAACGGAGACTAAGCATAACAGCCAAAGAACAACGGTTTGATTTCTGTAGTGGTAGCAGGATCATAAGTGAATTTTTTTTCTTTCATTTTGATTGCTATTAATGTGGTCTGGGCAATAAGTAAGAATTAATAAGTAAAATGGCATTAATTAAATCAGTGTGATGCTGGCATAAGGACAGATCAATGAAATCGAACAGACAGTCCAGCAACAGACCCTGGCATGAGAACTTAATATGCAATAAAGCAGGCATCACAAACCAGAGTGGAAGAGGGGTGGGAGACAGAATTTATTTAACAAATGGTACTGGAGCTATTGGTTAGCTGTTTGGGAAAAAATCCACTGTGACCTTCACCTCATGGTATACATACACCAAAATAAATTTCATATGGATTGAAAATTTAGAAGCATTATTATATGACTGAAAGCCTAGAAAAAGTCACAGTAAATATTTCTGATTTCTGGATGGAAAATATTTTAAAACAGTGGCAGAAATTACAATGAAAAGATCAATAGGTTAAAGCCATAAAAACTGAACTTCATAAAAATAAAAAATGTATGATCAACAAAAAATAAATAGGAAAAAGTCAGCAACAAACATGACAAAGGATTAAGGTCATTACTATATATAAGCAGTACATACAAATACACCAAAGAGAAAATAGAATGACTAGTTTACAAATAAAGAACTGTTCAGGTTCACTAGCATCAAAAAAAATTTACCTTATCAAATTATAAAAATAAAACTTACTATCTTAGTACATTCAGGCTGCTATAAGAAAAATATCATAGACTAGGGTGGCTTAAACAATAAACATTTATTTCTCACAGTTCTGGAGGCTGGAAAGTCCAAGACCAAAGTACCAGCAGCTTCTATCCCTGGTGAAGGCCATCTTCCTGATTTGCGTAACAGAGAGAAACATCATCTCTCTCCTGTCTCTTCTTATAAAGGCACTAATTCCATTTATGTGGGCTCCACTAATCACCCCTAGAGGCCCCACTTCCAAATACCATCTTGTGGGTTAGGTTGCAACATATGAACTTCGGGGGAGTGGGACCCAAACATTCAGTCTATAACCCTCAAGGATGACAAAAATTTAAGTTGGGTACTCTGATTTACTGGGGAAAATATTAAAATAGATTTTTGCAAAGCAAAAATCAATAGCTTTCCATTTCATGATCTTTGACCCAGTGGTTCCCTTTTGAAAATTTAAGAAAATATGCATACATGTTGACAAAGATTTCTGTCCAATTTTGTTTAAGAACATTGTTTATAATATCCCCAAACTGAAAACTTAAATGTCCAATATTAGGGAAAGGTCATGAAAGTAACATAAATCTGTAAGAAAAGATACCATGGAAACAAAAGTTACATTCATAAAGTATCTATAAGATAAAACTGCATAGAAATAACTGGAAGAGAATGGGTCAAAATATTAACAGTGGTTGCCTGTGGGTGGCAGCATTACGGCTTGTTTGTCTCTTGACATTTTTCTGTACGTCCTAAATTTTCTACAAGGATCATGCATTAATATACCTTGATAATCAGAAGAATACAGAGCATTAAAAATATAATTTTAAAGAACAAGCATACAATGCTCAACTGTGTATATCTAGATACATACAAATATACATAAATTTATATTTCCACCACTAATTTATTGCTATGCAACTTGGGTCTTATATGCACATTTAATTTAGTAATTAAAAAAAATCAAAGGTTTATAACTCTGGCCTAGTGTTTGATTTGTCTTAAGAGATCACTATGGAAGAACACCTAGAAGCTACTTTACTTTAGGGTTTAGTTAGTTACCAAAGGTTTATTAGTTGCTTTCTAGAAAATGTAGAGCATGCATAAATCCTGTTGCATGAAGGATAAGAGCCTGGCAGAGGTGCTGATCCACAGCAGACGGGAAAAGTTCAGATCACTAAGGACCTAAGAAAATGGCAGGGAAGGCAGGACACAATGGGGCCAAGAACATGTTAGAATATGGAAGCTGCATTGTGAAGGGAGAGCAGAGAAGGCAAATCCACTCCATTCAGGGATTGAAAAGAAAAACATTTCAAGATAAAAATAATAAATATAAAACTGAAAGGGACAAGAAAAAAAAAGCATAACTCTGAATGGCAAGGAGGTTGCTTAACCATAATAAAGGAGGTAGGAGAAAACAGTACAAGGCAGAGAACAAAAGAATAGCAGAACAAGGGACACAGATGATTAATCAAACTGGCCACTATGGCTAGTAGTTTGTTATTAACTTCTGTAGCCCTGCCAATACAGTAACATTGAAGAAAATGCCAGCACTTGTTTGAAACAATATGTGAGGAAATATTTGTTTTCTTAATATTTAACCAACAGGTTTTGCTATGTTTTTGTGTTTTGAAAGATAAAAAGGCTAAGGCATATACACAAAAACATTATCACATTTTTTCCTATTTTAAGCGTCAATGTGTTTAAAGCAGAACTTGAGGTGTTACAAATAAACTTGGGATCATAGCACTGATGAGTACCAAAACCCCACATTCTACAAAAAGCAGGAGGAGTCTCTCCCCAAAATCTAATTCTCTATTCTATAAAGACACATAGCTCTAGAACTTCAGGAAGCATTTAAAGATTAACCTTCAAAGGAAAATCTGTATATCTGTTTCCCATTTTTCAGTATCTGACCATTACAGTGACAAATGTTTCACATAACAACTAAATATCCACATCAGAAAGCCAAAAGTTTTAGTCTGTGTTGGTTCAGCATTTCTCAAACTTGGTACAACCTTGACAATGTTTGGTAAGCCTACATCCTCCCTTTACAATTATTTTCTTAACATTTTCTTCAAATTAACTCACTTTTTAAAAAGTGAAATACCTACTATAGACTTGTCCTAAGCAGTAATCACTAATGTACTAGCTGTATTTTGATTACATATTAAACTACTTATATTTAAATTCATTTAAATGAATCTGTGTCCATGTAGCACCTAAAAACATTGTACATGCAATACATGGTAAGGTGTATCCCCTACTAGAAAATATATTCCAATCGGAATTTCTCTAACAAAGTAAATTTTGAGGAATGTATCTTGAAACTGTTCATAAATACATTAAGATTCCAAGCTCTTGTGCCTAAGGCAACTAAAAAAACTTCACATCTTAAAAATTTCTTATCATTAAAACTCTAAGGTGCTTGGTTTACTGTACAAATATTACATGCCGTAAAAACAAAACTTGTAAGAAAAATAATCTCCTGTGAATGAACAGGCTATATATATGTCTAGTTCACAGGACTTACTTAAAAGAAGTCACTCTTTACAGAATCTTTGCCACCTCTTGAAAATTTATCACCTTTTTGCCATACAGCTTGCATACTTACGTAATTCTTACGTAATCTAACTCTCAAATATGTATATTTTCTTTCTCACAGACATACATGCTCCCTTTTTTTTTTCATATTCATTTCCCTTCTTTGTACCACCTGTCTCATATAGCAGGTGCTCAATAAATGTTTATGGAACAGAACAAAATTAATATAAATCAAACCTCATAACCATAACAAATCGTGTATTTGTTTCAAGCAAAAGAGATCTTTATTTTAAGTTTTGGATTTCCTTAAAACTGAGGGCTTTGTCAAACATTTTTATCCATTCTGGGAAATGTACAACAATTAGAAAAGTGCATATCATAGTAATTTTTCTTGCATGTCCTTCAAAACCTCAAACACAGCTAAAAGAGCATAACCTGAAGATTACGAAATTTCATAAATTAGCCTTTAATAAATTGTACAAAGTATTTTAATAAAAAAGTTTGTTTTCCGAAGATATTGGTATTTAATTATTATTCCCACCCCACAAGACTCACATGAAAATAAAACACTTAAAATAGAAAAGGAGAAAAAAATCAAATGAAAAGGAAGAAAAAAAAAGTTCAAATTCACAGCATCTGAATTACTTCTGGACTCTCTTTCTGGTTCTTGAACCTTGAAGAAAAATCAAAGAAATTTAATCATGAATCAGTAATTTATAGAAGCAAAAGAACAAAAAACAGAAATATTCCTATATGCAGTTGTTAATATTTAAAAATCTGACTGGTAAGTTTACAGAGATGAAATTTGCACACAAAAGTACAACTGTTAAATACCCTGAAAATCTTAGAAAATTTTGTCAATTTTTAATGTCAAAAAATATGCTAATAAAGCCTACTTTTTTAGCCATATAAAAACTCTTAAACTGATAAAAGTATATCTAATTTATAGTGATAACAAAGTATTTCTCCCCAAAATTTTTATTGTAAAATTTAAAACACTAACACCACATGTAAACTGTAGCAATAAGAAGCATTTATTCCTCAGAAGAAGCAACAAGGTTACGTGTACATGAAAAGCAAGGAAATTTATTCTAAATGAGTTGCTTTTTAAAGTCTATTAACTTTACTTTTCAGGCAGGAGAGCACTCAGCTATTCTAAAATGGAAAGTCTTTTCCACTAGGAATAATGCAGATCCCAACTGAGTAGCCTCCTAGAAAAGCATCACATCTGAAACTTGTCTAAGTCTCTATGACAGTTCTCATCCAGCTCTTTTTGGGTTAGAACAATCAGTGATTCTCTGCTGGGAGCATGAGAATTCTGCCTCAGCAAGGAGCCTTTCCCCTCAACTCCCACCACCCCCACGCCACCGTCAACTCTGAGCACAGCGGAGTCAGAAGGATGTGCCTGATCCCAGCTGCCTAGGGCTGGCAAGCGAGGTGTGGCCGTTTCCTTCCCACTGCCTCGTGCTGCACTCTGCCTGCAACGAGCAGGTCGCCGGAGTGAGGGACTGTGACATGTCCATAACTAATCAATGATTGAACTAAACAAAAAAGAGATCAACACTTCGTTTCTGAAAGGTATGAAACATTCTTTGAATCTGGCACAAAATTTCTACCACACATTGTGTAATAATAAACAGTCTCTAAAGGTTTTCTGATGAAAGGTTTATTTATTTCACTGGAAGGTCAGTTTAAAAGATAGTGCTTTTTATTTTTCCAGGTTATAGTTTCTATTTCATTGCCATACAGCTCAATTAAAGCAAACCTCAGACTTATATGAATATCTTTTTTCCCTGCTACTCAAAATACATAACTATATAACAAACTATGATTGATTTAAAATTCTGTGGTTTTTCTCCAATTTTTGTGATGTGGCCTTCTATTAAAAATATCCCACAGTAGATTTTTAGGCTTTTATTTCAAGAATTTTGAAATTAATTCTACACACAAAACTGAAAATGTCATAGTGAGATTGGCATAATGGGATATCACAAAATCAAGGACAATAATCAATATTATAATACACCTCCCTTGCAGTAAATTTTTTAAACTGTAACATTACAAAAGACACTAAAATAACAACAGAGCTCTATTAAAATTGCATTATTCTCATTAATGTCCTAATTTGACATTTTACTCTTAAATATCATTGCTGCTTTTCCCCTTCAATCTAAAGTTTCTTGCTGCAACTAAAAATGCTATCACCACCTGAAATTTATTATATAATCAGTCCTAAGCACCTTGGCGACTTTGCTGCATGTATCAATATTTTCCCTAATAATCAATTCTAATTGTTGCAGGAAAAGAAATCTATCTTCTTGTCTCTTCAAAATATAACCATTTTCATAATACACTAGTACTGGTAAAAGGTCTAATCATAAGACTAATGTATATATTAATAATTTGACATTTGAAAAATAACATATACAAGTTTGGGATACTCCTATGATTTTATAATGCAGAAAAAAAAAACAAGTGGGAAATTTCTTTGCAGGGTGCCCTTAAAAATATCTATTTCTTGACTAGTCATGCTTTCCCCAAAGATTGCTCAGGAATGGTCCCAAATCCAAGGGGATAAGCGGCAATGATATTTAATTTAAGAGTAAAATGTCAACTTAGGACCTTAATGAGAATAATGCTATTTAAATATAGCTCTATCGTTGTTACTTTAGTGTCCTTCCAACATTCAAAAATAACACCAACAAGAGTTGTCTTCATTTTATGTACAGGAGGGACTAAGTATACTAGCCATAAATATCATGTCTATATTAACTAATTTTTAGCACAATTCTAAAATATTGGCATGGTTTTGAAATGTCAGAATATGCATGGTTTTTTAAGGCTTATCATTTTGTGAGGGGGAAAAATTACTTGCAGCAAATAACCAAATTTTCTCAATTGGTAAAAATTATGCCTTGCATAAAAATAAAAGGATTAGAGGCCTCTGTTCTTCTTGAAAACCGCCCCATCACCCCCTCTCTTTCTTTGAGAAAACCCTACACAATACACATTTTGAAAGCTTTCAGAATGTGTTCTTACACAATAGACCCCCAACTATTCAAAATGAGTTTAGGTGTATCAAGAAAATTATACACGTTTTTAAAATGGTCTAAATAGATATTAAAGGAAAGTTGCTCCCATTTTGCTAGGCACAGCATTCTGAAAGATCGCACAGTGAGAAAAATCTCTTACCATATTGTAAATCATAAATTGTGTTTGAAAATAAAATTGTTAATGAAGAAACTGACATTTCTAAAGCTGCTGTTAGAGGTAACCATTCTTGAAATACGCTTATGAGACAAAATCTTAAAGCCCTAAAATTCAGAACTCACTGAACTGTATTATATATTTCTTAAAAATTAAAAAATTCAAATGTAATAACGTTTCATCTCCTTCAAGTTACTTTAAACTGATGAATACACAAATATACATTTATATGAACCCTTGGCTTTTTCTTTTTTACTGGAAGCAATAACATTTTAACATGTCAGGTAATATATCTCTCGTTTATGAATATTTTTATAGTAAAATATCTTAACTAGCCTTGTACTTTCAGGGAAAAAATTGCAATGGGAAAATAAACAGCATTTAAGTAAAGCACCTCAGAGTTTATATGAATAAGGGAGACTCTGATTATTTTTTATCTTCTTAAAAAGTTATGTCAAAATCTGAATTGTTCTCCTTACATTATCCATGAATCTACTCTCTTTTGTCATTAATAAAATAACAAAAATACTAACATATTTTCTCATGGGAAAAACCATCAGTAGGGGACCTTACATTAAAATTTTAGGCATAAAAAAGCATTTTCATAATTATACTAGAATTTATAACCATTTATCTATCAAAACAAATACCTCTGGTGCTCATTAGGCAAAGTTCAGGTAACAAATGACATCCAGGCAGTAAAGAGAGACATGAGTCTTCCCCATGCACAGCTGTGACTTCGCCTTAGACTTAACCGGTATCAGCCTTACTAGGATGATGGAGGACCTTTCCTAAACTAAAATTGACAGTTTTAAAATTCAAAGGATTTTTTTAACAGTAAGAATATTACTCTATCTTTATAAATGCTCCTTAATTTTGTCCCCACTCACTGTCATAGCTGCTGCTGCTAGCCTCTGGCTGACACATGCTTCGATGCATTGCTCCTTGGGACTCCTCACTTCCTAATAACAAAATGAACAAGACAGGGGAGGAAGGGAAAAAAGACAGTAGCGAATAGAAGAAGGCAGCAGAAAAAAAAGAGAGGGACTACTTCAAAACCTTTAGCCTCCAGAGTGAAGTTCTATATTCCCTCTTCAGGTAATACAAGTATTCTTTGGGTAAAAGCAGATAAACCTAAGGATGTCCTACCCACAATATGTAAGGAAGAAAATGTTAATAAATCAGGGCAAAGATGCTTCTCTTTCAAAAAAGTTGAATACTTTGCTTTCCACAAATATGCATCGATGCCACTGTCAAAGGCAAGGTTAAACACATCATTGGCCTTAATAGGGCACTTAGGCTTTAATAAAATTTTTAACAAAAATAAGTCGTTTTCCATTAGAAATCAAGAAACATTTCAGGACCAACAAAACAGTAAACAAACAAAAGGCAGACCAGAGAGAAATCTTTAAAAAAAAAAAAAAAAAAAGCATGTGGACAGCACAGCACTGAATCTCTCCTCACTGAATCAAGTAAATCATACTTTAGAAAACTTGGAACACACTGCCTGGCAGTTTATTAAACATACCAAAGTCCGACCTAGTTTTGTCCTTTGCAGATGTTGCCCTTAGTAGACGTTTGCTAATGTCATTTCTGAAACTACTCCATTATTGGAAGTGCCATCAATCCCAGTTTATAAGTGATCTGAGAAATTACTTCATACCTGGTTTTTTACTTCCAGAGCTTTGAAAAGTCAAAGCTTTAATTTCTTGCCTCCTAACTTGTTCAGGGAAAAGAGGAGTTGACAGACTTTTATGGGGAACAATCAGGCAAGTGGAATTTGGCAGTTGCTACAAGCTCATGTCTGACTCCTATCATCCACTATCATACCAGAGTTACATGGGATCAGGGTGAGCAAGTAGAAAGACACTGGTCTGAGAATTAAGAGTTCTGCTCTCCACCTCCAACCTTTTCATAGTAGCTCTATCATTTACTTTGTTTGTTTTTTCCTTTCAAGATGGGGTCTCTATGGTGCCCAGGCTGGACTTGAACGCCTGGGCTCAATCAATCCTCCCACCTCAGCCTCTGAACAGCTATGACAACAGGTGTGCACCACCACACCTGGCAGCTCTGTCACTCAAACACTCAGTGTCTTGGGCTCCAAATCTGCAAAATGAGGCTAGCTCCCCAGTCCCAATTTCCTGATTACTGTGAAGAGTAAATAACATGTGTGTACAAAAGACACTGTGATACATACTATGCAAATATAAGATCTTATATGATATTTTCTTATAAAATCAAAATGTTATGACCCCTCGTAGTTAACCCCTCATCTAGTGGGAAGAAATGCAATTTGTGTCTATATATGGAAGAAGCTAAGCAAAACTGTTCAACTTACGGGTTTGTGTGGCCTCCTCTGTCTGTGTATTTGAGCATTCCATATCTTCAATATTAGATTCTGTGCTTTCTTCAATTTCTTTCTTTCGCTTCTTACACATAAAAATTTAAGAAAGAGAGAAAAAGAGATGTAGTGTGATGGTTAAATAATATACAAACTTACCACATAATATATATAAATGCACATAGGTATAGGTATGTCAAAGCATACAAGAAGAACATTCATAAGTTCAGGATAGTGGTTAACTAAGGCAAGGGATGAGGGATGGAAGAAAATGGGAGTAAGAGAACTTTCAATTATACTGTCAGTTTGGATGGTATGTATATTTGTTGCATCCACCTCTAACTTTTCATGCTTTATATAGTTCATCATTGAAAGGTATGTTTTAACCATCAAGACTGACCATACAGAAACACTCTTTTAGGCCAGGCGCAGTGTCTCATGCCTGTAATCCTAGCACTCTGGGAGGCCGAGGCAGGAGGATTCCTTGAGCTCAGGAGTTCAAGATCAGCCTGAGCAAGAGCGAGACCCTGTCTTTACTAAAAAATATTAAAAAACAAAATAAAATAATAATAATTAAAAAAAAAGAAACTCTCTTTTAAAACAAAGTGTTTACAAACTTGCTATTGCCCACCACTCACTCAGGCCAATGATACTTTACAATGTGGGTGGGAGTGTTGGGGAGAGGATAATCTACTTGATGAATGGAAAAATATAGCCTCACCCTATATGTTATATAACTGGTTGTACCATACAACATTGTTGGTAAAATTCCATTCATCAATCAATAATGGCAAACTTCTAATAAATGTTTCTCTTTTGGCATACTTTTTATTAAAAGTTTAAGAAGGCCACAAGCCTTACTGAAAATGAATTGTCTTAAAAGTACAAAGCTCCCCTAAAATCCCCAAAACCATCTGAATTTCCCACCATTTTCTCAGGCCTTTCCTATTTTTCCAGTGGAGTGTTATTTAAGAGTTAGTACCTATATTCTATAATTATCCATTCTTCCCAAATGTTCGCTGAAGTTCATTTTAGTACTTTCTATTACTACAACATTTTCTAACATATCCAGTCCTGTGTAAAGTTTTAAAATTTCTTAACATCTCTACATATGGTATAATTAGAAGAACATTAGTAATAAACATAAGACTTTGTATTTTTCAAAACTTTATCCCATGTAGTTTTAAATTTAAATGGGTTAAAATCCAAATTTTAATTCAAAGTTTCTATAGGTTGCCTAAAATAAGTTTGCATTATTTAGAAAACCATCTGATATGTCCCAAATTTCACAGCTTCACAATGTAAAAGAATGTCCTCATTTATATATTCTAATAATTAATAAGTTAAACTTCATCCGAGTATGTTCCTTGCTGCAGGCCATTTTGTATATAGCTAGAAAAGAGGATAATACCTGCTGACAGTACACTGTTCTTTTTCCTAATGGCAACCATGGGTTCTGTTCCAAAGAGAACTACATGGGAAAGCTGAACTCTACTCAAGCCACATTATCTTAAAATCTCCAAATGGTCAGAACTGTTATTACATATGTATTACAGTTAATCCGACTGTTTGAAAATCATTGTTAAGGTGGCTGTGAAAAGATTATAACTTGGAGATACCTACCACGTTCTTAAAGAAAATGCTTCACATACATAAAAATAAAAACTTGACTAAACCTTTAGAAACTTTAAAAGGTATTCATTTAACAGATTTACATATGGAGGTACTGCTTCTCAAAAATAGCTATAAGAGTGGCTATAACTTCATATAACTGATGAGAGAAGGGAAGAGTGCCTTACATCTTTCTTTTCCAAAGTGTTGCTTCATGATTACCATCTAAACCCTGCTGGGCTGAACAGATTGGTTCGATAATTACATACAATAACTGCAGTGGGCAGGTAACCCTCAGCTGGCACAGGGCAGCTCCCCTGTGAGAACTTCCATATGCAAACTGCACTGATGGAGTGCATTAGGTACATCTTTCCTGCCGGTACACAGGCCTGATTAACGCCAGCCAAGACTCCAAGGTTAGCATGTCAGCAGATTTGTGATGCATTAGGCAGGAATAAACACAGACACTTTTGTTCGTTCAGATCAAAATTAAGGAGGAATATTTCAGTAAATATTGTTTTCCATACAAGACAGAATGCATTTTCCACTTTTTGGAGGGCAGATTTTTAAATGCTCATTATAAAGGGAGCTAGCTATCCAATACATTCTACCCAAGAACCTAGTGAATTCATCTTGTTTTCAAGCTTATTTAATAAGAAAGGAGCTTTCTTAATCTCCATACAGGTAAATTACATAGGAAAGAAAATCAGACAGTATTCAACCAACAAAAGAAACACCTGTGCTTTAAGCAGATGCATTAGGTAAAGCACTGAATTGCATTAATCCACACTTCAGCCAGGTATCTCCTGCCCAACTTTTCTGACAGTGTATATAGTTTGGATAGAAAGGGCCACTGGTCTACAGACCACCAATTAAAAAACAAAACAAAACACAAACCCTTCAAGTTTAAGAGTTTCTAAGTATGTTATCCATTTTATAAGGCAGTAAGTAAAATTCCAAACAATTTGCTGCCAGCTTCTTCCTTCTGAATGTCTCCAAATGCTTCATTTTGTTATTTGCAACACCCTTAGGCTTCAAACAGTGCATATTTTGGTTCCCTTTGAACAGAAAAACAGCTTCACAAAGTGACTATGGTAATCTCTGATTTTGTCACATTCTATACCAGGTCTCACGGGTGCCTTTGTGTTTATAAATGAAATCAAAATATTGTACGACACACAGAATGACTTATAATATAAACTTAGAATAGGGTTTTCTTTTAATTCGGCACAGTTAAAAGATCTTCAAAAAATTCCATTTATTCCAAAAGGCATTAAAATGTATATATTACACATTTTTGAAGTGTCCAGATATGCTAGTCTGAAATTTAGGTTATTAGCAGCTTCTCACTTCCAATTTAGAAACAGGAAGACAAACAGGCTAGATGCATTTGGCCTGGTAATTTACTAATAGTATAAACACTGATTGGAGCCCAGTTACAGACTTAAAGCTGTTTCAATGGAAAAGAAAATAAAAATTTTCAGAGGCAAAAAACAAAGAGCAATTCTTTGCTTCCCAAATCAAATATCAAAAGGTCACTGTTAGGTGCTTTCAACAGCCTCTAAGAAAAGCCAATCAGATTCATGGCTGTATCCAAAGAAGATGAGTACCAAGGCAATGTTGCTGGGGTTTTTCCCATCCCTTATTATAAAAGTTATACATGTTTATTTGAGAAACTTAGAATATACAGCCTAAAGTTTTAAAATGTCTGGTATTGCACATGTGTCCAAGAATAAAGAACTCAAAATAAAAAAAATGTGACTACATTAATCAGTTAATCTTATTTATTTAAGGCCACTTGAAGTCACTATGCAAATGTATACAATTTACAAATTACTATTACATTCCTTAATAGCAACTAAAAATAGAATATTAGTTACTCAATAGTAATGTAAAAAAAAGATAGGACACACCTTCAATGAAAGTAAAACAAACACATGTATTACACAACAATATTTATAAAACTAGTAGATTCAGTTAAGATCCACTATATAGACAGCAAAAAGTAAAGGTGGGGACAGAAGCAAGCCAAAGAGAATTTGCTCAGTGTTTCTCAGCTAGTGGTGGTAAAAAGACTAGAACTCAGAGCTCTTTCTCTCTATTATAATCACTTTTCCACAGAACTATGCTGCCTCCCTATGTGACTTTTTAGTATGAAGCAGCAATTTATAGTTGCTGTGTTCTTACTTTAACGCATTTTTTCCTAAAGAGTTATAGCACACATATTTGTGTCCTTCGTGTAGGCTATTTCCATGCCCCTATCTATTTCTCTCCTACTATGTACGCTTGCTGAGGGCAAGGACTATGGATTTCTTCATTTTTCTAACCCTTGATAAGCTTAGCACAGTGTTTTACACATAAATATTTATAGAACGGCACCTATAGAACAACTATTCAACTACTAATTGCAATAATAAAGAGATGATTTCATATCTTACTCCAGGTCCCTCAAAAACTGTATAATATTTGAATGGACATTAAGTAATTACAGATATGTTTTAAGAAAATGTCAGTTATAATTAGAGAAGAAATGAAAAGATGGGAAGTAGGTTAGGAAATGAATAAGTGACTTAAAAGGGGACAGATGAATTTGAAGAATTATCTAAAAATATTCTGCTAGAATGCATTAAAGTGATTTATTATTTCAAATGAGTTTCAGTGATGGAGACTGTAATAAGAATAATGAATATTGCAATTTCCTTCCACAATAGCATTGACCTCCATCTGAACAGAGGTGAAGATCACCACCACGAACTTACTAAGCATCTACTGTGTGCCTGGCACTGTTACAGGTTTCATTCTCAAGCTGAAAAACAGACACTATAAAATAGATTAAAGCAAAAGAATAATTTGAGCTTTTATAATATTAAACACACACATTCAATTTCTACAACTATTTGTCTTGATGTAAGCCCTATAAGAAATCCTTTTAGCATTCCATAAATGAGTGTTCTTAAACAAGTGTCCAATGTAATCCCACTTACATGGACTTTCATTCTATGAAGTATCAATCCATATGTAAATTTAACACACATATGAGTTCACAGTCAACCCTTGATTTTGTTTTTTGTTGCTTATTTGTTTAAATTTAGAACTCTCTCTCCTGTGAACACTTAGTTATCTACTATTCAGGTAGGAAAAGGAAGTACAATTCAAACAATTTTGCTAATTATTAACAGGCCTGGGGAAAAGAGTTTAACAAAAGAAAATGTTTAAGTACATGACTAACAAAGTTTAGAATATCTATGTTCTTCATTAGTTCAAACTATCCACTCTTACAATACTATGAGGAATTAAAGAGTTTACTGTAATTATCTGAAAATGGTATACCAAAAATTATTAATTCATATGAAGTGTGCTAAAAAATGGTAGACTGTCAGAATAAATAAATGAAAAAAACTCAATTTTATCTGATTGGCTATCAGGATTGACTGCTCCACGGGCAGTACATTTCTCAGCAAAAGCACTGCTTTCACAAAATAGGCATAATTTGTCTACTTGGTTTTTTTGAAGCATATGTACGTCCCTTCAGTTTGGCCTATTGAGAAACTAGAGGAAGATAGGATCCCTATTGTCATTCATTCTCCTAGGAAAAACATTCGGGTAATGAACAGATGAGCTGAGAAACAAGTTAAACCTTGATCACATGATCTGTAAGAGTATTGCATGCATAAGGACTTACTCTCATCAAAATCTCATACAATAGCAATCACAACATAGAAAGATCTCCCAATGGCACTTTTGAAAACAGTAAATCCAATTTCCAGCTCGTTGGTAACAATGACCTTTCATGATTCTAGCATTATTCATATCAAAAGATCATGAAACTTCAATATGATCAAACCTGTAGTCATTTAAGCTGAAAGATGTTTCTAGAGATCCAATGAACTAAGGTCTAGAAGACTAATATATCAGTATATTCTCTTCTATACTAAAATCAGTATGACAGTCCTTCATTCACGGTTTCCTCAGAGGGCTCTATGACTTGCATCATTAATGTCAAAAACTTTTAGAAAGCTAAGATGTTTCAAGGACAATTTATGGGGAAGGCAAATGAGTGGCTAGTTATGCCTTAATTACATTTAATATTTTATGCCTGAAACCACTAGATGTTTAAGTGCCTTCGGCTTCTCTGAGAAAAAATGCTATATGAATGCATAATAATAATAATGGCATGGCCGTGGACAAGTCGCCTAGCCTCTTTTGAGTTTTAGTTTCATTTGTGAACAGATATATCTTACATGGATGCTACGAAGTATACGTAAAATAATTTAAAAGTCTTGAAAGAATATAGAGTACTACATAAATGCTCAATCACAACCTAGCACAATCAAGTCCTCTAGGGAATTCTCAAAATAAGAATTAAAAATACAAGACTTTGAAAGTTATAATACTATAAACTAAAAAAGCTAATATTTATAAAGACAAATATTTCAATGAAAACCAAACCCTAAGTATTATATATAGTAGTGGGGA
The DNA here is from genome assembly GCA_963575035.1 of Avahi laniger. Taxonomy (NCBI): domain Eukaryota; kingdom Metazoa; phylum Chordata; class Mammalia; order Primates; family Indriidae; genus Avahi; species Avahi laniger. Next base: position 119,560 of record CAUYSK010067490.1, on the reverse strand, counting down.
ATTAACTGATTTCAAGCCATACATTCGAGAAGCTTATTACAAAACAAATCAGACTACTATTAGCTACTATTTACAAACAGAATGCCTGATTTCCCCTAAATAAATCTATGTCCACAAAACACCTAATTTCCTATAAACACACAGGCAGAAAATATCAGACACAGAATTCTTTAGTGGTCAGGAGTCCTTTGCTTTATGTCAACTACCCATTAATATCAAACAATAGCTTTGGGGTAAAAAGTTAACTACAAACTCATTAATTTGATATAATATAATTAAGTTACAGAGCTCCATTTTGGAGTCCTTACTTCCCAGTAATTACCATCTTGTTCTTCACAGCAAAATCAACTTTTACCAATTCACAATCATTTATTATTCAAAACAACCTATTTTAACACACACACCCCCCAACTGAAACACAAGCCAGTCTTCATTTACATGTGCCTAATACCCTGTTTCATAAACTGAACTTTTAAAGATCTAAGATCTTAGTTTAAGAGAGGGTGTTAACAGATTCAAATGAAAACATTCCATGTTATTTTCTTGTCATGAAGAAACCAGAAAGATGAGAAAACTTAAATAGTGGGTGAAATAACAGCTTTAACAATAATATTGCAGTTAGCATTTATTTGATCACTTGCTATGTACCTGCCACTGTTTAAGCAGTTTATATATCTCTTTTAATCCTCACAACAATTTTAGAAGCAAGATAAATAACATTATTAATATTTTCACAAGTTTTTAAAAAATTCATCCCTTATTAAAAAGAAATACATAGAAATGTTTAACATTTCCTAAGAACTGGCCATGATTTAATACTGTCCTTCGAGATCTCAATTTTAAGCACATCTTACAAGCATGTCTTGTGACTTCAACAAATAAATTCTGCTGGGCACCATTAAAGCATTTATATGATACCCAATGTCATTCTATTAATATATCTATTATAGCAAGGCTCTTACATACACAAAGATCAAAATTTGGCATGTATCATTGCCCACATACAATAATTGGACATGAGGTTGATAAATACTACTACTTAAAGTCTAAAATGCCCAATATCTGCTATATTTATTTGCAAAAGGCTGTTTCCTACACAGAAGCTAGAATTTGAACACTCAGATTTTGATTTGCAGGGTTTTCAACTATATCTGTACAATGAAATCACCTAGGAAGGTTTTTAAAAATCCTGGGGCCTGGGTCCCACCCTACAGCTTTAATTTAACTTGTCTGGGGTACAGTCAAGGTAGTAGAATATTTAAAAGCTCCCAGGTGATTCTAATATACAACCCAGGATGCCACCCACAGCCTCACAAACAACTGTACTGGAATGATCTGAGGTGCATGTTTTAAAGGGGGCCCTCCCAGACCTGACCGAGGAACTGAAGAAGCAGGGAGTCCTGGCACTCAGAAAACAAATCATCTCACCCAGGTCTCATTCATCCCCTGAGATCACTGGAAGTGGGTGTCTGTGATAAAAACTACACTAAACTAACAGGAAAAGAGGCATTCCACTTGGGGCTGAGGAATATAGTATTAAAATTAGTCAATCAACAAAAAATATGAATTGATAATAAAGATCTTCCTTAGATAACAAAATCTATGGAAGGAGAAAGACACTAAACTCAAACAGAAGAACTAATCCCTCTGCCAAAAGAGCTAACATAAAAAGTTATAATTACTATTCTCAAAGAGACTTAAGAGGCTATCACACCAATCAAATAATATGGTAACATATAAAGAAAATAATCACTACTCTTAAAACATGACTGAAAAACCAAATAGATGAAGTAAGTGAGCTAGAGGAAGCCCACAGATCTACCCAGAACAGGGTTAAGGACAGAAAAAAAAATTTGGTGGAAGAGTTAGGAGATATGGAGAAGAGAGGCTAACTTCCAGAGCTCCCGGATTCAGGCAGTAGGAGTTCCAGAGAGTGAAAAGAGAGATGAAACGAAAGGAAATACATATATAAGAAGATAAATTTTTCAAGAGTTAAAAATAGGTATTAAGTCTTTAGACAAAAAGGTCCACCAAGTAAATAAGGTTTAAAAACAAGACACGCACACACTTACTGTGGTGAGATTCAGAATGCCGGACAAAAAGAAAAGCGAGATGCTTCAAAAGCGGAAAAAAATCGAAATCTAACAAAAAACAAAAGTCAGGAAAACTGGATGCTAGAAGATGACAAAGCAATGTCTTCAAATGAACTCTTCATATAGCCACATTACTCTTCAACTAGGGCAAAATATGGACATTTTTCGACCTTCCAAGATTTGAAAGCTTACCATTTACATGCTCTCTTTAAAAAAACTACTTACTTGAGCATATACTCTGAAAAATGAATCCCAGAAAAAGGATATGGATAACAAAAACATCAGTTAGACTCATGATTAACTCTAAATAACTGATACATATTATATTAACACACAAAAAAAAACTAAAACTAAAATCTCCAGATGACTGTAATATGGGAGATAACAGTTTGTGAGGAGCTGAGAGGGTAAAAGTAAAAACATGCTTAGTAAATTTACTCTTATAAAAACAGGATATAAATCCTGATTAACTCTAAATGTTCACATATACTATCAAGTTAAAATGTGTTAAAAAAATAAGAGTGGGGACATTTTGGGGATAAGACTTCACAACTTCCCCCCACCTAAAATCTGAAGAAATGAACCTAAAATAACAATTAAGAAATATTCCAGCAGCAAACAGAAGTGTCATAGCTTTACACTATCATACACCCAACTATGCATACACCCAACCTTTGAAATGTGACGACCCCAAGAAGTTTGTCAGACACCTCAAGAATGTGAATGAACACTATTCTGAAATTTTTCAACAATAATCTCCAATTCAGAAGATGTAACTAAGGAAGCTTGGGAAAAAAAGACTTAAAAAGCCCTTTGAAAAGAGGAAACCCTCCCTACTCCTACAGTGACTCACCAAAAGCAAGACCTATGATTTTGTTTCTTTTCTGCTTGGGAAGAAGCCTGGAGAAAGAGAGCAGAATAATCAAAGTCATTCAGGACTAATTATCTTCAACAATAAACAGGGAATTGCCACAACAGATGACAAAAGAGAAAATAAATAAGAAATGCACAAAGAGCTAAAGCCATAGAGAAGACATAGCCAACTAAGTCTCTCTTTCACTGTGGATTGACTAACAATATCCCAAATTAATGAATTCAGATTTTTGCCTTTTCTAGCTAGTAAGAGAATGGAACTAACTACTGGGAACAGACAGATAATGTGGCCTGTGGCTCACCAAATCCTCCCCAAATATGCACCCTTAGGCAAATAAAATGAATTAACACTAGTGAGCTCTCAAATCCAAACTATAAGGAAAGGAAAAATAGGTTGGTAAGATGGGAAGGTCAAAGATTCACAAATAGTATAATCTGATAAGTCCATAAGAATCTATCCCCATTCAATATGAATAGGACTGAGAGAAAAAGCATGCCAACAAAGTTAGAATACTAGCGGACAAAAGGAGAAAATGAAATATATATTCATAGCATGCAAATGACAGCTGAAGACTCCATCACTGAAAGAAAATATATAGTCCTCCCCAAAAGAAGAAAATTTTATAAAATGCATCAGAGCCTTAAAAAAATTGATTTAAAAAATTGAAGAAACAATTTTTAGAAAGGAAAGCAAAGAGATAACAAGGAAACTGCATAGCTAAATATACAAAACAATAATAATCACTGTGGAACTTATACATATATATTAGAAGTAGCAAAAACAGAGCAGACATAGCTGACAAGTAAATGACATGAAGGAAAGGTCTGGATAATGCAAAAGCAGAGAGTAAGAAGCAGTTAGAAGAAAATAGACATGGAAATTGTATATGATCTCTATAGACAGAGAAAACTACAAACAGAACTGAGATAAATGAAAGAACATTTAAATAAATATAGGGGTATACTATCATCATGGAAGAGAAGAGAATATTATAAAGATGTTGGTTCTTTACAAATTGATCTATAGAGTCAATACAATCTCAATCTAAAATCCCAGAAGTATTTTTGTGGAAATTAATAAGCTGATTCCAACATATATATGTAAATTAAGAGGCAAGAATAGCAAAGACAATCTTAAAGGAAATGAAAAAAGTTGGAGGACTTAAATTATTCAACTATCATTATGAAGCAGTATTTCAAACAGTCTGGCACTGGCACAAAGATAGACAAGCAAGCCAATGGTACAAAACAGGGTATCGAGAAAAAGACCAAACACATATGGTTACCTGACAGCCCACTGCAATGCCGTGGGGACATGATGGTCTTTTCAAGAAATGGTTCAGATTAACTAGATATTCACAGAGGAAAAATAAATACTGATTCACACCATGCACAAAATAAATTTCTGTTTAAACTGTAGATCTAAATGAGACGGCTAAGATAAATTTCTTGAAAATAACATAATATCTTCATGATCTTGACACAGACCAAATTTTCCTAAATAGAATACAAAAAGCACTAACCACAAACAAAAAAACTCATAAACTGGGTTTGATTAAAATAAAGAACTTCTTTTCATCAAGATACCATATTAAGAGAGTGAAAAGATAAACCACCGACTAGATGATATGTGCAATACAGGTATTATATACATACAAAGTACTCAACTCTGGCAAATCAAAAGAAAGTTGACAACTCAATTGTTTTTTTAATGGGCAAAAGACTTCAAATGCACTTTACAAATAAAGGATAAACAAGGCTGGCAGGCACACAAAAAGGTTCAAAATCAATATTCTTCAAGGAGATTAAATTAAAATCATGAAAAAGATTGTGCATATCCACCAAAATAGGTAAAATTAAATATAACGTAATGGTTAGTGTCAGTGAGGAACTGGAACTCCCATAAGCTGCTGGTGAAAATGTAAATTGAGACAGTAGCTTTGGGAAACTGATTGGCAGTATCTACTAAAGCTGAACATATGTAAACCCTGTGCCTCAGCAACTCCACTATGCATACATCCAACCTGAAATATACGTTTACCAAAAGAAATGATAAGACTGTTCTTAATAGCATTATCGCAATTGCCAAAAACTGGAAACAACTTAAACAGCCATCAGAACTAAAAGGGATAAAGAAATTATAGTACAGTGGTGTGGAGTACCATACAGCAAAGAAAAACAATAAACTTTTGTTACATGCAGCAGCATGGAAACTCGGACATACAACTGAATAAAAGACATAAAAGAGTATGTACTATATGATGCCATTACTATAAATTTCTCAAAAAATGGCAAAATGAATTCGGGTAATGATCCATATCTTGATCCAGTGATGTGTAAGTACATTATGTTCACTTTGTAAAGTTCAAATTCCATACTTATTCATGTACTCTTCTGTACATATGTAACAATCTCACTTGAAATTAAGGGGAAAAAGGCACTTGACAAAATGCATCCAAATAAGAAGAGATTCAAAATAACTCAAAACTAGACCAAAGAAAAAAATTGTTAGTAAATGCTAAATCCACCTAAATATAGCACTATGGCCAAACCAGTAGAAAACAGAAATGAATGAACTTCAACAATCTAAATTTATATAATTAAAATACAGTTTATCTCTATTATTGTATCAGGCTAAAACAGCTCGATAGATTTTCACCAAATTTAGACGGCATATTTGGGGTGATTTGAAACTATAGGCTACGTATGGTATGAAGACTGCATGAGGTGCGATCATCTCAGAGAGAAAGGAAGGAAGTGGTCCACCACACCTCCAGGCTACTGATCTGCAGTGGAAGGCCTCTCTCTACTCTTTTGCAACTCTTTGTAACCTGTTCCAGGCTGAGTGCCAACAGGGGTTTATTTAACAATGGTTAACGACTTTTCAGAGAAACTCTAGAAAGGCCAATTTGCATGATATAGCTAAAAAAATAAAATTTAAAAATTAGAAGGTAAAACATGTAGAACGAAAGAAAGGTACACATATTTCACAGGGAGCAGCAATACAGACTGTCTGAAAATGAAAAAATACAAATTGCAGGGCCATGCTCTAGACCTCTTCAATGACTCTCCAGGAATGAGACTCACAAAGGATTCCAATCAACAGCCCTTTCTGTTGACTTAGGCAGGCAACTTAATCAAAATCCTAGAAGAAAATAGCTAATGGAGGTATTAATGTCCTTTTAACTTGTTGAGCTCTTTTCAGTAAATTAAGCTGTTCTTAACCCAGATGGAACAGGGAGAAATTCTTTAAGGATGGGACTACATGTCATTGATCTTTGTGGCCCCAGAGACCTAGCCTAGACCAGGTACATAAATTAGACCTTATATATAATTCTTGAATGCTGACTTACAAGTATAAACTGAAACCAACAACTGTTTTCTAATGAAAGTGTCTAGTTATAATCAACACTAAAAATCTTTGGCTTTGTACTTTTTAAAGGCAGATTTACACTTGGTCTCTTTCTTCTTCAGCTTACGCTATCCTAAAATTCTCTGCTTTAAATAAAACTCTTTGCTATTAAGCTGGAAACATTTCCAAGTGGGTAAATTCATATTTCACCCTGGTTTCCAAATATACTGTGCCACAGTCAAGCATAGTTGCAAAAAAAAAAATGAACAGAAACCTCTATTCTACAGTGTATCAATTCCTATAGGTTTTACCTGTATCTCTTAGGAATCTGAAGAGAAATACACAATGAATTGATTAAAACTACCTCTTTCCAAAAGCCTGATAAACACAAAGCACATATACTCTATACTTTTAAAAATTATGACAAAGGAAAAGAGGAGGAAGCGAATATGCTAATTATAAAGATTAATGGAGTCAATATTTAGTTTTGAGCCTCCTGGTAACCAGAGCAAAAAAAAAAAAAAGACATTGCTAAAAAGAGACAGCATAGTAATTTCTCTAAGGAGAACACTCTTCCTTGTAGGAAGTCCCCAAGTTTTCATTCAGTGGAGCTCTGCTTTCATCTGTTTTAGATGAGGGCATTTATAATTTATTTTTAAAAAATGCTTTGTAGCTTAAAAAGAAAAAGAAAAGCTTTTCAAAAACTGGTCTGGTCCAATTGTTTCATTTTATAAACAAAAGCCAAAAAAATTAATAATTCACTTTAGTTACATGGTTATCAAGCAGCTTCATGATTTTACTCAATCTGATGTTAACGTTTAGTAATTTCTTTTTAATACAAAGAATAGCCCTGTATTAGCAATGAGTACATAAAAGCTAATAAAAGTACATAAAAGCTAGTAAACTAATAAAGCAGACCTCCTAATAATTCAACTTGGTATTCATTCCCCCCATCTTAATGAAGGTTTATACATGTAGGGGATGATTCAACAGGAAATTTCCAGCCTTCTGAACTACCCAAGGACATAAGAGAATTTTAAGGTCACAGATGTTAGCTCTGCAGCAGACTGACCTATTCAGCTGTAAAGTCAGCCAACCTGCAGAAACTAAATTTTCTCCAGCATGTAGGTCCAAACAACAGGGATTTGCAAAGGAAGGGGGAGTTACTCTGGACAAGTTCTTACTGCAGCAGAGATCTTTACATCTCAATCAGCAAAATTTTAGAGAAAAACACTGTAGAAACTAGCTAGAAATATTAATGCAGAGAAATCTGTAATGAGCGATAATACGCATGCTGTATGTTTATGCATGTATGCAAACAGTAAGTTTACTACTTTCCTGAAACATCCACTCAGGCTTCCATTCTACCCTCTTCATTTCAAACCTGGATATGGCTTTCAGCACATCTGTTCACCATGAAAATGGAGCAGACACAATCAAGACAAAACTTGTGAAAGAAAAAAAATATATATGTAGATGCATGTGTGTAATTGCAGATTCTATTATGAAATTACAAGGATATCTGCTATTTGCCAAAAAAAGTCAAATTCATGATTCAATTTTGAAATTCCCATCTCCTTTGTTAATTAAAAAAGACAAAAATGCTTAATTATGTTGCTTTTGATTTTAAAGAGACAAAATTTGTTTTAATCCTTTTTCTCATAGTTTGGAATATTAGATTTCCAAAGAAACTTATTGGAATTTACAGAGTTAATGACAGTAAAAGCAGAAAAATATTTTTCCTCTAAAAGTAGTTTTCCTTTCCCATATAGAAACAGCTAACACATTTTATTAAATAATTTCAGACTATAAAGGAAATCAGTAAGTTTATCAATAATTACCAAAAATAACCAATAGTAAACCAATAAGTTAATACATACCTGTAAAATCTAAATTTTAAATTGATACCAGGAATTCCTTACAGGATTGTATAATACTTCTACCATAAAGTTCACTGTTTAGCATTTCTCTCCAAAAAATTAATCCCTTTATGCGCATATATACAGCTTTACAAAATGACAGTTCTTCAAAGAGCAAAATAATGTTCAAATGGTAAACACACTACACCAACAAACAAGAAAATTTTCAAATGGTAATTTTTCAAATACCAATTTTCAAGTGGTAAACACTCTGACCATACCCACAAATAAGGAATAACTGAGAGACAAGAGAAACCCTACCTGGAAGAAAAGAACACATAAATTATGAATTCAGTACCCTATAAAAATCCCTCAGATATTAGTATCCCAAGTTAGAATCATTTTAGGAATTTAATAACTTGCTACCAGACATAAAAAATACATATTTATTTTTCTACAACTGGCTACACATTGTCCTGTATCATAAAAAGATTTTGTCTTTACACAGTGGTGATAAATATTTAATTGCCAAGCAATTTGTTGTTATTTTCTTCCTTGAGTTACTGCTATACTTTCTTGAAATTAGTGTTTGTGCACAATTATAATCACAAAAAGCCCAAAGGATAATTAAATTTAAAAATTCACCTTTGTTGCTGTTTTTGCTTTCAAGCCTCCATTCTCCACAACACTGAGATCCAGTTTGCCATCATCCTTACTTCCTATAGCTTTTAGTCCTTGCAAAAGAATGTCTCGTAAATTTTGATAAAGAGGTTTTTCGGTATAGCCCAGTAATTTCACTGTTTCCATGTATTTAGCAATTTCACCTAAAAGAATAACACATTTTATACTTTTAATCACAAATCCAATATACTTATCTCTTAGTTCTAAGAAAATAATTTATGGTTTTAGTAAAATTAGAATGCAAATATACAAATTGTTAAGATACGTTTTTTTTTCCAATCACTTCAATGAAAAATATGCTTTTGAACTCAGAAATTGTCAGCTAAGTCAAATAAAAAAATGTATTTTGAGATATAATGTAAAAACGTTTTTGTAATTGTGAGAGACAGTAAGAATACATACTTAAAATTTAAATATGTATAAATATAACTGCTATAGTTTTAAAGCTATAAAAAATACAAAGAACCTAGTAAAAGATTACAAAAGTAAAATGTCCTTAAATACAATAAATATCATACTCAATTTTTTTAAATTTTTTTTTGTCATAGAAGCCATTAGCTTTATAGCAGATAGCAGCATTCTTTGTGTGAAGGAGAAATAAAACACACCAAAACAAGTTGAAGAAAAGAGAAAGAAGTAAGGTCTGGTTTTCCCATAAAACAGAAAAATTGGCTTCAAAATGATAAAAGGTTTACTGTACACTGAGGCAGAACCACACCATAAAAAGAAACCCTACTATTCAAGATTAACACTTCTTAACATTAAAAATCCATTTTTGGGCTAATGACTTACATGTAGATTTTTCCCCTGACCTCTAGATTTGTATATTCGCTGCCTCATACATGGATTCTTGAATGTGTAACTGTCATCTCAAATCCAAATCCAAACTCCTGATGTTCCCTGCAGTTTTCCCTGTCTCAGTTACACAGAATTCCATCCTTCTAGCTCTTAAGCCAAAAACTTAAGAGTCAGTCATCCCTAGAATCTTCTCTTTTTCTCACACCCACATCCAATACATCAGGAGATCTTGTCAGTGCTACATACACACAAATATTCACAAATCCATTAATTCAAATATTTATTAAGCACCCCCTATATGCCAGGCACTATCCTAGATACTTGGAATACCTCAGGAAAAAAGAGACAAAAATCCCAAACTTCCACTTTCTTCATCTGATAAATAGGATCTACAAAAAACTTAAAACAAACATCACCACGTATGGTAAAATACTGAAAATGTTCCCTCTGAGAGAGGACAATAGTTAAGATGTCTACTTTTACCACTTTCATTCAGTGCAATGAAATAGTCATGTAAGCTTTTAGCCAGTACAATAAGGCAAGAAAAGACAAAGAAGGCATAAAGAGTGAAACAAAAGATGTAAATAATCTTTGTCACAAACAACATGATAGCGCATGTAGAAAATCCTACAGAATCTACAAAAAAAAATCTACTAGAACTAACAGGTAAGTCCAGCAAGGTCACAAGATGCAAGGTAAATAGATAAAAATCTACCTTATTTCTATGTACTAGCAAAAAGCAATTGGAAAATAATTTTTTTAAAATGTCACTTAAAATAGCATCAGAAAGCATCAAATACTTAGCAACAAATCCAATGAAAATTGGGCAAGATTTTTCCAGAGAAGACTATAAAAACACAGTTGAGAGAAATTAAGTTAAGATCAAGTTTAATAAAGGATATATACCTTAATAAAGGATTGGAAGACTCAATAGCATAAAGATGTCAATACTCCTCAAATTAGTCAAAGTTCCAGCAACTTAGGGGCAGGGGTGTGTGGGTGTATAATTGACAGGGTGATTCTAAAACTTAAATAGAAGTGTAAAGTGCTAAGAATAACAACACAGCAAAGTCAAATTTAAAGAAAAATAGTGCTGCAGGACCTAAACTACCAGATACCACCAGATATCAAGACTTAAGATAAAGCTACATTAATTAAGACAGTTTGTCCAAAGAACAGACAAAAAGGACAATTGAAAAAAAAAAAAGAGTCCAGAATAGATCCACAGATCCACCCTTGATTTGTAACAAACATGGCACCATAGGGAAAGAATGATCTTTACAAGAAAAGCTGCTGGGTCAACTGGATTTAAATACAGGTGTGGGAAAGAAATCTGACCCCTCCTCATATAACACACAAAGATCAATTGCAGGTGGACTATACATCTACATGTATAATTGGCAATATTTAATTGCCAAAATTGTAACAACCCAACAGAATTGATAAATAATGGTATATAAATACAGTAGCATACTATATAGAAATGAAAATGAACTACTGTTAAATATGCAACAATGAGGATGAATTTCACAAACTTATGTGAAAAAAAGGACACTAACAGAACTAGACATTAATTCCATGAGGACAGAGATTTTTTTATCTATTTCGTTCACGGTATGATTCCATTTCTATAAATTTTAAAAACAAATCTTTGATGCTGGAAGTTAAGCAAGTAGCTCATTGGGACAGGAGGAAGAGGCTACTGACTGGGAGGAGACATACAGGGTAATTCTGAGAAGGTCATATTGTATTTCTCGATGTGGGTGGTAGGATGCAATTTTAAATAGCATAAGGTCAGGGTAGACCTTCCTGAAAAGGAGACAATTGAGCAAAGGCTTGAAGACTTCTAAATATATCCAAACCAACTGCTTCTCACTACTTCTACTGCTCTGTCTCTTGCTTAGCAGCTTCTCACAACAGAAGCTGGAGATTTCCCTCAAAGATAAGACAGTTCGTGTCACTCTTCTACTCCAAACTTCACATTCTTGCTTAAAGTAAAGGCCAAAGCCCTCATGATGACCTACAAGGACATATTCCTCAAATTCACTGGGCACTTGCGTCCCTTCTGCCTAGAACTCTCTTCCTCTGACATCCACGCAACTTACTCTCTCACCTTCTGCTGCTTAAATATCACCTTCTTGGTGAGAGTGTCACCGGCCACCTTACTTAAAACTTCAGTCCTCCTACTCACCTTACCCCCCATCCCATTCCCACACCTGCAATTCTATTACCCATTTTCTTCTCTTTCCACAGTACTAACTGCATAACATACTGTAAAATTCACTCATTTATTTACCATTTATCTCTCCCACCTAGAATTTAGCTTCATGAGGACAGAGATTACTGTTTTGTTCACTGATGCATCCCCAGTGCCCAGTGTATACAACAGTCCCTGACACACAATAAAGCCTCAATAAATACTAGTTGAATGAATGACATTTACTTCCTTTCCTGAAAGCACTGGATAATAATTGAATGAGGCTCGAGTATTTCTATAACAATCAACATTTGGAAAGGCAAGTGCTTTTCTGATGAGAGCAGACTCCAGTACAATGATTATGCATAAGGGATATTCCATGGATAGCATGCCTTTATTTTTCCAGAACACAAAATCCCTATTAATATTTAAGAAATCTTTTCCTACCTGGTTTGTTTTTCTCAGGAAAACACTTGTCCATCAAATATCCAATATTTTCTCTATATCTGTTAAAAATTAAACATTGAGTCATTGTTTGAAGCTTGATGTCACAGAATGTTATTAACATTTAATAATAATAAATAGCACATTAAGCTGAACTCTGCTGCAACCTAAATATGTTTATTACAAGTTCTCTTTTACCTAATTTTGGAATCTCTAACATATTTAGGATCTTTCAAATTATCCTCCCAAGGAAGATGGCCAGTCAGCCACTGGATCATGCAATAACCAAGTATTTCCAAATCACCACGTCTTGATGGGGCTACGAATACAAAAGAAGAAGATTAGGTATACTAAAATAATTTTTAAGGTATAATTTCAAGTATACATGAAGCAACAAAGTAGTCTGTTTTTCATCATAAAATTTTGACTGCATTTTATGAAGTATTGAACATTGGGAAGTATAAAAGAAATAACTTACCTGCTAATTTACCTCTAACTAATAATTAACTTTAAAACCCAAACTGTTAAACTTTAGGGTTTCAAGCTGAGACTATTAGTCTAGGAAATAAATTATAAAATAATAACATTTAATACTGCCTTTGGAACACTTGAAGAAATTCTCGAAAATGTTATATGCTTTTAAGAGGCCCAGAGAACTGAGTATTTGAGATCCTCCACAGTGTTGGGCACAGATAAAAACACATGACTGCTGAAGAATAAGCTAACTTAACAGGTGACAAAATAGGTTACCTGTTATAAAGTTGTAGCTACACAGAAAACTTACACACCTTAGAATAAACAAAAGCAAACCAACATTCCAGTTAAACTAAATAAAACCAAAAAGCAATCTTTATTGCAGTTCAATGAACCACCTCATCACAACCACCTTCTTGGTTATCTTTGAAGGGTAGGAAGAAGAAGAGGGAGAGAAGAACACATGCCCTGGAATATAACTGCAGGAGTCTCACCTCTATCTTCTTTCCCCATTCCACCTTGCCTCTTCAATTCTTATTTAGCTATCTATTTATTTATTTATGCATAATAAAGAACTGTGTAGGAATGTGGCTAACAACGTTAGCAGCATATTTCTCATTCTGGTACTAGTGACATACCCACGCCGTTATGTGCATCGATGCTGGTGAATTCAATGGTGCCATCATGACATCTTTTGGGGTCTTCTTTGTATTCTTTATGAACTCCTTCTGGGCAGTACCGATAAGCAAGGCCATAATCTACCAAGTACACCTAGAAATTTCCAAGCAGCAAAACAAATTAAAGCCAAAATCATTATACATATACTCCTTTAAAGCACAGAAACAAATACTGTCATTTAAGGGTAGATTCACCTACAAGGCCATATCATAGTGCCCCAAACAAGACAGATCCAAAATGCAAACAGGAGCAAACATTTTATCCTGAATGACTTTTCATTTTTAATAAAAAAGTTAAATGACCATATAGCTGTAGTCTGAATAATATCGCTGACTTTATATACTTTTTAGACAATATGTGTTGTAATTAATCTTATCTCCTCAACTTGAACAAGGATTATAAAATTTCATATGTTCTCTTAAAGAGTCTAAAACAAAACGGAACACAAAGTAAACCATAAACACTTGTTGCAACACAACTGCCACCTTCTACACAGAAAAGCATACTGACTAGGAGACTGCTAACAGAGTTGACACATGATACACTGGTTATCTTCTATTCCAATGGTTCTTCACTTGTAAAATAATCAAATCCCAATTTACTTCATAAAAATATTTCATAGATTGTAATAATGACCTAAAGAACTTTTAGCTGAGGCTCTTACCTACATTTAAGTACTATATATTAAAGTCAAGTCTTCATGATTAAAACTAAATTTTGGTATTATATACACACATATCTGTGGGCATATACACATGGGTCTGATGGGCACACGAAGCTAATAAATTTGGTTTTCTTCTATTCCATAGCCACATATTACATTTCTAATTCTGGATAAATGTCACAAATGTATGCATCTGGGCAAAAGGGGAAACTTAAGTAAAAATATGGGGATAGATCTAGCACACCTCTAACATGGGTAAAATAATTCCATCCAGAGTATATGTCCCAAGGATATCAAAGGTCAAAAATATTTCCATATAAACAAAAGGCGGTATGTTTTAGTCCAATGCAAATTGAGATAAGCTGTATTTTTATTTCCTATATTGTACAAATCCAATCTGCTTCAATTAATGGAACCCTTATTGTTTAAAGTTCTTGGCTGTGTTTTGTTTTTAATGTAGAAACATCCTAGAACAAGATGGGTAGAAAGAGTCAGTATGAATTTGGTGATTACCTTTAAGACTTTCCATTAGCAAGCTATAGTATAGCAACTTTCTTTTGTTGTACTTACTTAGATTCCCTTATATCCACCATAACTGACATGAGAGGAAGGGAAGCAAACACATGAAATGACAGAAAAAGAAAAGAAAGCCAAAGGAGAAAGGAAAAAACTAAGCAAAGGTAGTAAAAGATAGGTTTGACAGGAAGAAAAGTAAAGTACAGAATATTGACAAATAATTACAATAATCAAAGTACCCAACACATTTAAAATATTTAAATTGTCCTTTTTTTCGTACAAGATCAATTAAGAAGTGAGAACATACATTAAGTACGGTGGCCCAAATGTGAGTGTCAACTAAACCTTACTTTTACCAAAATCATGGAAACGGCTTTACAAGAAAATTGTATGGATGCCTCTAATCCAGCTAAACTGACCCAAGTAAAGGTATAATAACATTAGCTTTTCTCCTTTCCTTAGAAAGTAAAAATTGCAAAGGGAATGCAATAAACAAAAAAAATAAATAAAAGTGCACATTTGAATTCCAAACACTAAGGGTATACAAATTTAGACAGCTAAGATATTTCTGTAAACCAATTGATTTGAATAATCAACATGTTAAAGACCAAATTTTCCAAGTAACGGAACACTTACATTTGATGGATTTCTTGAACAAAGGAAATAAAAAAAGTGACAAAGCAGACAGGCAAACATAATTCATTGGTGTACTATATAATTTTAAGCTTCCACCCCTAAATAGCTATTTGAAATTCATTTTGTATCACAAGTACTTCTTCTGAATATTATTTGGGCAAAATAGCCAACTTGATAAAGTGCCAACAAATCACATCAAAAATGTAGAATGTTAACTAGATAAAAGTGTCAAGAAGAAATATTATTATTACCATATCTACTTCAAAAAGTGAAACTTCTGCATGGGTTCAAAAGTTCAAAGCAACCATATTTGTTTTCAAACAACACGTTTTAAATAGTTGAAATTAAAGTTATAAAACTACCTGGTCAGGATTCTTGTAGCTCAGAAGAAGATTTGAGGCCTTGATATCTCCGTGTACATACTCATGCTCGTGAATATATTCGAGAATATCCAGCTATGGAAGCATCATACAGAATAAATTAATGCAGTACCTAACACCAACCAGCAGAGGACCAAACTTCAACACAAACTAGCTTTTACTGTATTAAAAACAATTTTTAAAAACAAGAACATAGCTCACATACAATTCTTAAGCTTAGCTGCAAGACAGTTTTCCGAGAAAACCTTCTGGCATTTGCTTCATATATTTTCTGAAGGTCACTCCCAAAGCGATCCATTACCATAAACCTGTAACTGAAGACAAATATGTAAAGTCAACCAACAAAATAATGACTCAGGAAAACATACTTTGCAATGAGTATCCTCCTTTCAAAGTAATTTTTCCAAGGCAACATTTAGTAAGAAAGTACTCTTTTTAAAAAGAAATACAAACATTTGAAACAATTTCTCCCAACTAGAAATCTCAAGAATTCAGAGTGCTGCCCTGTCCTTTTACCTGGAGGGCCTCTTCCTTGCCTCAGCTAGCGATGGAAGACAATATTCCATTTAAGAGAATCCAACAGATTTCATTCACAGTAAAAATAAAACGATCTAAATAAGAATGATAGCACTGATTTTTCTCACAGTTAAAATTATGTTTCTGGGTATTAGCTTCCTTCCTATGATCATTTTTCTCTATTTTTAAGGTGTACTTCAGCAGTACCAACATTCTGTTGAAATCAAGACTGTCAAGAGATGCTGTAACAACAGCTAAATTCAATAAAATTGTTTAAGTAGTGTAAAAGGATTGTACATTAAACACTCAATGGCCAAGATTCGGGGAAGACCAAATATCCTGGAAAAATATGAAGATTTTGGTTTTTGTCACAAACCAGCTATATCACCCTGGCCAAGTCGCATTACTTTCTTGAGCTTCAATTTCCACAAGAGTAAAATGAGAGACTAGGAACTCTCCCTTTCTGTAGTCTTTTTGAGCACTCAAATTCTAAGATTCGATAATCTTATGTTGTGCTAATATTTCAGTATGTACTGAAAAGCATCACTGATTTGAAGTAACACTGCTCAGCGTCTGCTCTGAGGACCACTTTTATCTTCAACAGTTTCCCAGATTCCAACTTGTCTGGTTAAATCATTTAATAAATCAGTAAAAACCAAGGCCACATTCAGAATGTATCAACATGTCTTCCAAAGGGTATAAGATTATGAATCATCATCATCATAGCATCTAGCATTTACTGATCATTTGGTATGAACATGGCACTACTCTAAGCAGTTTAGATATATTAATGCATTTAAACCTCACATTATCCCTACAAAGTAGGTACTCCTACCATCCTCATTTTACAACAGAAGAAAACTGTAAGTAATTTGTCCTGTAGTATGTGGTGGGGTCATGCTTTTATCCACTGCACTACACATACTAAAATAAACAACCGTCTCCTTCAACATCAGGGGAAGGATGGGAGGAAGGGAGGGAAGGGGAGGAAGAGAGGGAGGGAGGGAGGGAGGGAGAGAGGGAGGGAGGGAGGGAGGGAGGGAGGGAGGGAGGGAGGGAGGAAGGAAGGAAGGAAGGAAGGAAGGAAGGAAGGAAGGAAGGAAGGAAGGAAGGAAGGAAGGAAGGAAGGAAGGAAGGAAGGAAGGAAAAAATAAATAAAAAAACAAACATCAGAAGGATACAAAAATCCCACTTGTATGTTGTAGGCTTCTATAATAACAATACAATATGACAATTTCCATAGGGAAGGAAGAGCTAACTGACATTAAAAGATAACATACCAAATAAAAAATTCAAGATTCTAACCATTTTTGAACTGGAAGAAAATTAGAGATTATCTTCTCTAAATATCTTTTAATAAATAAAATAACTAACGTCTATGTAGGTAAAGTCATTTGTCTAAAGTCATATAACTAGTTAGTGACAAAACATACATTCATGTAAGATTTCCCAGTACCCTGACTGATAAGATAATAAAGAGGGAACAAGAATTTTGACTTCCTGATTTCCTTTACATACCAGGTCTTGAAAGGTTGAGATGAGACCAGGATATACGGACATGTTTGCTTTTACAAAATAAGTGATGTGTGTAATGATTATAAAACAGGTTGAACATCCCAAATCCAAAAACCTGAAATCTAAAATCTTCCAGAATTTGAAACTTTTTGAGCACCAACATGATGCTTAAAGAAAGTGCTCACTGGAGCATCTTCAGATTTCAGATTTTTGAATTTGGGATGCTCAACTGGTGGGTATTAATGCAAATATTCCAAAACAAATCTAAACACATCTGGTCCCAGGCATTTTTGATAAGAGATACTCAACTGTACTACATGGGTAAGAAAAATATCTCTGACAACAGTCTGAAAGAGGGCTGAAACACAATTGCTTAATTCAATATCTATTAATAAATCACATTATGTAGGGTCTTTGTTTTTATTCATAGATCATCCTACCACTATTTTAGACAATCCCTTAATCTCCTCACTATTTCTAAATTATAAATATCAACTGCAGCATGATTCCATAAATTGCATAGAAATTTATCACATTATTCTAGAAAGACAGCTCTACCAATCACTTAGTAGTAAGGTGAAGGTTATTTCTAAGTAACACCTCTAAAGTAAAAACTTTGATGTATACCTTTCTAGGGACTTCGATAAAACATGCAAGTAATGGGAAAATTAAATTAGTATAAATGATTTAACAATGATAGCAGCTAACATTTTTACAATCCTAACATTATTCTAAGCCTACATAGATATTAATTCAAATGAGTTACAAGGAAAAGTAAGGATTTCTAGCAGGGAGGGGGCTGAAAGAATAATCTTACTTTCTATTTCTTTACTTTTGTAAGAACTATAATGATTATTTTTAAGAGCTTCAGCTTAAAAATAAATCAATACCTTATACATGACTAATGTTCTCTTTTTGAAGGAGACATTTCTAGCAACCTAATTTTCTAACAGAAACAGGCTAAGAGGTAAGGTCACCACCAGCAAGTGGTGAGTTAAGACTTTGGCTGAAGTATGTCTGGTTCCAGTCACTGAACTATTAGGCACCTCTGATCCACACCAGTGAAGTTCTCTCTAGCAGCACCATGGTTAGTCAGCTTACAGAGTCAACCTTTGACCCCGCCGTCTCTCTCAGGACCTGGTAACCTCACAGGAATCACATACACGCAAGCCCTATTTAAGCAGTCCTAAGCTTTATCATAAAATAGGTGATAAGAATGTATACAGTAAAATGTGCTATGACACTGTGGGAAGCTTTAAGACAGACCACCATTCCCTAGCAAAACACCACCATTCCCTAATATAAATAATAAATAAATAAAACCAACAGTAATAACCACAATGATAACCACAAAGTTTTCCTTTACTTGCAGCTTAAAGCATCCAAAGCAAACTAAATCCAGTTACAAACTAAATAATTACAATGGATATTTACTGGGCACTTACTATGTGCCCTTATAATTTACGTGTTTTCATTTCATCTTAACAATAACTCCATAGAGTAATATTACCATCCCCATCTTACAGGTACGGAAACATGACAGTAAAGAAACCAGTGCAGGATCACACCTGATGGAATTAAGAATTATCAATCTAGTGCTAGATTTGTTCACTGATGTTTAGGTTTCACTGTGACATGCTATACCTTTTTTTTTAGAGGATGTTTATAGGAAATTATGAAAGAGTTGGAAGAGGCTTTGTTATTTCAAGTCCAAAAATGCTCTAACCCCAAGCACACTTTTCTTCCAATCATCTCTACAAAATGTGGTTTTACATAATGTACTGTTTCTTAGGAATATAACTATTGCATACTGGAGCACAAATATATTTACTTTCCAGCAGTCATCTGCAAGGGTTTTTCTCACTTTACTCCTCTCTAAATAGTCTCTGATTCATCATGTAAACCAATTCCCAAGTGCCGCTTTCACCATCACATCATCTCATCGCTTGCTCAACAGCATGTAATAGCTTCTGACTACCTCCTGTTCATCAGTTTCCAAACTGCTCTTTCCTCTCTGCATCTTCATTATGTGCCCCAGGCTCTTTCTCCAAGTTTATTTCCTTCTCTCCTTTATATACATGCCCTCTTCCCTTGCTGGAGAAAGATGGGCATCAGGTCACACAGCAGGACAGAGGCTATCCTCCCCTGGAGATGTCAGCCCTCCTTTCAATGATTTTCTAAACCAGTAGGTCTTAACATTTAAGGGATTAAAGGCCCCTTTGGGAGTAAAAGCTGACACTTATCTACATTCCACATATATTCTAACAGCTTTACATTTAATTCTCATTAAGTGGGTAGCTCTTAATCCATTTCGCAGATGAGGAAACTGAAGCAAAAAGAAGAAACTTACCTAAAGTCCCATACATTTTAAGGGGAAAAAGACAGATTTGAAACTAGACAGTTTGGCTCTAGAATCTTCACTCTTAACTTACTTAACTAATCCTTGCTCTACAGTAATTCTCCAGGAAATCTTATAAAAACTATGAAAATTTGTCCCAGCTAAACTATATATAACAAAATGTTACATGTGCTGTCAGGGAGCCCCACAGTCCCTAAGAGATGCAAAGATATCAAGTGAACAACACTGGGTGCCTGCCCAACAACTGCACCTCCTCTTAGTCTTTTCTAACAGAGCGCCTTTTGGCTCAGGCTTCTCCCTCTTCCACAAAGCCAAATGCCTCACCAAGTTAATCACTGTGATCACTCTGCCCATGCCAGTGAGTGGTTTAAGAATGAGCACTGATATAAGTCTGACCAAGAAACTTGAGAAGAAGTCTGCCACAGGACTTCTGGGAAGAGAAACTCACAAGATGCAATACTATTTTCTGCCACTGGGTCCTACGTCTGCACATGAAGCCTAGAAATGGGGCAGCCACCTTGAGACCATACCATGGAGAACTAACAGAGAACAAAGCCACCATGAGGAGGGCAAAGATGCGAGATAAGGAACCTGGACCCTTGATGATTGGTTAAGATAGGTGAGCCAAAGTTTTCCTTTATTTGCAGCTTACAGCATCCAAAGCAAACTAAATCTGGTTACGAACTAAATCTACTCTTCAAGTCTCAGCTACAAGCCTTACTCTATGAAGCTCCATTCACTCATGCACTGAAATATTTAGAAAGGGTTGCTTAAGCATAAAATATTAGAGGTTTTCTCCAACTATGCCAAAGTATGCATTCCCTCCATTCTCTCAACTCATAAGACTTATAAGAGTTAGAATCACATAATAGCACTTAATTGTTCTCTAATTATTTCATACATGTTTGTTCTCTCACCAGCTAGACTGAAACCCTCATAAAGGGTGGAGTCTAATCTTCTGTGGGTAGATCATGTATATAACAAGAAATACCAAAGAGAATCCTAAAAGACTTCCTTTTGCATAAAGGACATGGGGTTTTTGTTTGTTTATTTTTAAGGAGAAAAAAATCAGGGCCTGTATGGTTTTGTTCCTCCTTGTCTGCTGGGTTCTAGTCACTTGCTATAGCTCTGTAGGAGTCCCCTGATTAGAGAGGAACCTCCATTCTAACAGGACATCACAGTTTGCTGCTATGGAAAGCAGAGGACAGAGATATAATCTCATTCATCTGTGTCACATACACTCCACACAGTCCAGATGAAGGCCTAGTAGCATTTCAGTGCTCGGTAAATAATTCTTGACTAAACCAATGAATGCTCAAATAGGAAGAAGAAAAACAAATCACATGTATTTTTACCTTTTTCCATTTTTATCATGTAGACCAGACCCCCAATACTTAGGAACACCCAGGTACTTCAGTTTATGGGTACGAATCCATTTTTGAACTACAAGTTAAAACAGATGCTTATGATTTTAATTGTTAGACATAAATGACAACTTTTTAAAAAATCATTAAGAGCAGAATGTACTTACACATGGAAAAAGAATTCATCCTTATCCATAAAAAAGAAAATGAAGAATACACAGTATAACCAATAAGTGAAAAGTACTTTAAAATCAAGCATTTTTATTAACCTACAAAATTTTGTTATCCTGCCCTTAAAACTGTCTTTAAAATGAAAAATCTACAAAAAGCATTTTTAAAAAGATCTAAAGCACAGCACAGTCATCCCTCAGTTCCAGGACCCCTCCAAGATACCAAAAATCCAGATGTTCAAGTCTCTTAAATAAAACGTTGTAGTATTTGCACATAACCTCTGCACATCCTCACATACACTTTAAATCATCTCTAGATTACTTATTATATCTAATATAATATAAATTCTATGTAAATAGCTCTTATACGATATTGCTTTTTAATTTGTATTATTTCTTATTATAGTATTGTTATCTTTTTATTGTTGATTTTTCTTTTTTTCCAAGTATTTTCAATCCTTGGTTGGTTGAATCTGATGATGCAGGACCTGCGGATACCGAGGGGCAACTGTACTGAAGTTGCAGTTTCTCTAATTACGAAAATGTTTACTTGCTTCCACAGAAAGACCTATTTTTTTACACCAACATAAAAGTCTGCCTCAATCTAAAAGTCCTCCGTCAGGAAATCAAGATCTAGGAGAGATGGATGGCTTCCTTGAGAAACTGCCAAGCTTGATACCATCCAGCCTGCAGCATCCCCGGGTTCTTAGAGGAGAGGTGAGGGGAGGTGAGGGGAGGACGAAGGGATAAGAGTGACTAGAAGAAGTTCTGCTCTCTACCTTGATATCCTGTTTTATTTCATCAATTATGGCATTCCCTCAGGTTATGTTCTCCAGAATCTAGAAAAATACTCAACAAGATTTGGAGATCCTTGAGCTATACTCATGAATTAGGGTTAATTCTCAATATTTCCTAAATCTTATATCATTTATTAACTTTACTCTATATATTGATAAGATGAAATCTTGTCACAACAAACCCATTAAGAGATCAGAATTCTTTATACAAATTGCATTTAAATGGAATTTATAATGCAAAAAATAACAGAGTCATAACATAAGATATAATGAAATGCTCCTTACAAAACAAAAATCGTGGTCATTTTAAAAGTGTAAACATATGTCTACTGTATTTCTTACTTTGCTCTGGTTTAGCAGCTCGCTGGTAGAACTTTAATTCAGTAAAAAGAGGTCCATTGTCACTGGGTTCCTTAAAACATAAGAGTTAATTAGTACTAGCAATAGTTAAAATTATTGATTATTTTCAATGAGGCTTCAAAAAATCTAACCAATTTTTCTTTCTAAACAATGTAATTTTGATACTTAAGTTTATAATGGTGTTAAAGATTAAGTCAAACTCCTTAGAAATGTTGAGGGAAATTTAAGCCCATATATCTCATATTTATTTTAAGTTCCATTTCTATAAGTAATAAATTATACAAAATCAGATATACAGCTCAGTCTTTGCAGAAGTTTAAAAAACGTTTAAACTAATTTTCATCTTTATTAAGCTTCCCCTTAAGCAAAGATCAGCAACCATGTTAACTGTATCACCAAGGGGCTACAAGATATTTCTGAGATTTAATAAAATTTCAATACCTGATTTAACCAATTAGTGGCAAAATCCCATTCCTTTTCTGTGTCTTATTACGGTTATATTCAGTGTATCAGGACTGGCTGAAACAGACCTTACCACAAAGAAGAACGTGTATGTATTCTGGCTCTCGAGAATGAGCGTACACTGTCCACTTAACTGCATCCTTTTCTTTCTGACACTGATTCCCATCTTTTTTAAACCAAAAAGCCCTGAAACTTTTTCCCACACAATAATTTAAGTCAAGAAGAAAATGCGGCTCATACCAATTGTTTTCTACCAACTTTACTGGACTACATTCATTTCATATTTTTAAGGAATATTAACAAAACTATTTATAAAGAGACATACATTTACAAAAGGTATTTGCACAAACAAGAAATAAAACCTGATAGACGTTTTGCCCTGTTAAATAAATATGAAAGAATACAGAAGATCTTACAATTTTGTGAACTTTTTAAATGGTAAATTTTATCTGACTAAAATTTGGTTAGTAGTTAAATAATTTAATGTTTGGTATTTTGTGTTATTACTTCGTTTATTGATAATTAGAGAAAAATTTTAAAGCAGTGAAAACTTCAAATGAGGAAGCTAACATTTCTAAACTAATTTTAGGATTGTTTTTCTTTTTAGGAGATATGGGAAGAAAATTACTCTGGACAGAACATCTGTGTAGTTGGAGTTCAAGCGTCAGGAGAGCATTAGGAGAAGAGATAAATGAGGCCCACTACCTTAACTGAGAGAAAACCTGTAGCTTTGGGTTACTCGAGATGTCTTTTACAAACACTTAAAACATGTTCACTTTTTTTTCATTCAAGATACCCTTACCTATCATAGAAAGCCACTCTACACACCCAGTTCTAACATGTCAGATTTCTTGCAATTCAGAAAAATAGGAATCCCTAGTTAAAGCACTTAGAGGAAGACTGATTAGCCATCTGCAAATAGGCAGTACCTACTTATGAATAAGCATTTCACAGCAAATGGGCAATATATATAACACTTGGATGAAAACCTGAAAATAAGCTTCCTTTTTTGTTACAGGTAAGTATACTTTTCAGCCTGGCCTGGAAGCGAGTGGTATACATGGGTTTGGCATGTCATCAACTCCATAAGAAGTAGAAACTAACCAATATGCTAAAAATGTAAGTGCTGAATGCTTAATTTATGGACTCGGCACCTGGAGTTTCTCTATGACCTGTGGCTCCTTTCCGAGCAGCAATGGTAGCTAGACAGACATTTGTAAATGTTTCAAGCCAATGGCTGAGAACAGGCCTTCAGCAGGAGTCCACGGAATCAGTATAAGAAATGGAAATTCAAAAGAAGAAATTTTGGTAAATTACTCTCCAAAGGCTAACTTTTGGGCTAGCTCATTAATATAATTCAGGTTTTAATAGGGTTTTCCTAAGACAAATTCTGGCTTATACCATCAGCATAAAATTCTGATTTATTCAGTTTCGACCTATGGCATATCAGCTTTAATTTTCAAGTTTCCCTTCAGGCAATAATTTATTAAACTTATAATAATGAGAATCAACCACATAAACCAGGCTATTGTAATGAAAGCCCCACTACATTGAAGGCTCTTTGAGCTCATTTCATACTTTTTCTAATCCAATAAACTTCCATTATCACAAAATAAAGGAGCTACTTCCTTGGCACTGCACTCCAGCCAAAGCTAGCTATTTCTGTTGAAGAAAATACCTTAACTCATAACTAAAATTTTATTAACATATTTCAAATCTAAAATACTTTGCCAACTCTATAATAGCCAAGATTTAGAAAAGAAATTGGGACTGACATTTTAACTAGAATATCACTAAACGTTTCTTTAAGACTTCTAAGTGTCAAAATGAAGATGACAACAGAAAAAAAATTAAAATGTGATATATTTCAATGGCACCATCTAAAAGCAACTGGCTGCCATTTAAAAATGAAGCTGCACAACGTTTCTCCTTCCTACCAAAAAATTATGATACATGAATTGAAAATTCAGGTCACTTCTCATAACATCAGTGACAGAAATCAAACATCAGTCTTCAAACTTCTTTCCAGGGAACTTTGAAATACAGATTTTTATCAGTTCACACTGGGAAAGGACTATGATACAATGAACTGTTTAAGATTCACCATCCAAAAGCCTGACCTCTACCTCCAGTTCTGCTACTGACATGACCGCAAAGGGTGAGTGCAATTCAAAGAACTACTAATTTCTTATTAAGTCTGTCAGCAAGAAAACACAAAAGAGAATTTCTTTCTCCTTGCGTTATCTAACTTATCAATTTATCATTTCTCTCTGCACATTTACTTTCCTGAAATAAAACACAGATAGCATCTCTCAGTAGAGGCAGAGAAGACAAGTTTACTGCATCTTGGGTGCCGCCGCACCACTCTTCCTCAGCTGCTCCTGTAGGTCAAGCACTACAACCCCAAACAAAGCCAGAGACCATTATTTGGTAGGAGGGAGAACATTTTGAGTGGGTGCCTAAACACTTATCTTGAATATGTATGTCTTAACTTCCCTGCAATACCAAATATAAGAAATCTGTGGGTTAACTATTTGGAGCTCTTTCATAAAGCAGATACATGTACTATTAGCAGTAACCAAATTTTTGACAAAGCTTCCACATCAAAATGGAAACCCTTACCAGAAGCACAGAGTACCTGCAAGCCCCTACTAAAGAAAAGGATCATAAAATAAGGATAAACCATGTATGTACATGATTCCATTTAAAATAATTAAGATGCTTTGTGTGCCAGATTCTATCAGTGGTTCTCAACCTTGATGCACAAAAGAATCACCTAAGAAGCTTTGCTAAAAATACCAATACCCAGGCCTTACACCCAGAAATTCTGATTATACTGCACAACTAGGCTTGAGAAATACTGTTTGATATACCATTATATTATTACGTCTAATTTCACATTAAACATCAATGTCTTTAATTTCTTAAATATCATTTGCAAGTTTTTTCTCTAAAGATAAATATATATGCTCACTTTAGAAAATTTGGAAACATTTTGGTATATTTTCTTCATATATAGCCATTTTATAAAACGACCTTCATACTATATACAGAGGTTTGTATCCTGCTTTTTTTAGTAATTATGAAATCTCCCCAAAGAGTAATACGTGTTCTTTGAAAACATGATCTTTTTAACAGCCCCTAATGTTTTAAATGGCAAATGTTCATAAACGGTTCTGATTTTAATTCTGGAAAGAACTGATACTCATTTTATATGTTTGTATTTGATGAACCATTTCAACTTTTAATACTATAAAGCTGTAAGAAGGCAAATTATGAATGGCCTACTCTGAGTGATGCAGACAAGAGAGAAAGGTAAGTGGCATCAGGAAGTTGACAGTAAATGAATAAAGAAAGTAGTAAAAAGGTGGTGGATAATTATGGCTAAAACATATTCCAAAAAATAAATAAAATAAGCATTTAAAGACTTCATAGGGGAAAAATAGTTTAAAACAAGGTTCTTAACAAATAAGTCAAAATCTAGTTAGGAAGATAAAATAAATGCACAAAAAACTAAAAACAAGTAGTGGCATAAGGAAGATATTAGCATATGAAATTGTAAAACAAATGTTAATACACGAGGAGTGCTGTAGGAGTTTAAAGGAGTCCAGAAAAGACAGCTTATCAGAGGAGAAAGAAGCAAACAGCGGATACTAAATTTCCCCTTCAAAGGGAAAGAGAAAGTCATAACGTTGTTTTGTTTATGGCATTCTTCCAGGATCACAAACTGTAACATTGAAAAAGTTACTGAAATATTAAATGCAAAAGAGAAATCAACTGAATATTTATCACTGTCCTAATTACAAAGAGAAGTAATAAAGGATGATAGAAAGAGAACTAAATTAGAAGACAGGAGATGCAGAGTACTGAACTAGGTTTGATTAAATGGCCTTAGAAATGTAATTTGTTACCTTAAGCATATAGGAAATATCTTTTCCTATCCACTTTTTTCCTTAACTGTATGTAAGTTAAAAAAGGGCACTAAAAGTGAAGTTACACTGAATAACAACTGATATACTTCTAATTACTCACAATAAATAATAATATCATAATTCCAAGTTAAAACACAACTTAAAGAAACTCAAGTTATACAGAACAAAAAAGACATGGTTATACACAAGTTCCACCTGTAAGTTAAGGCACTGGTAGGCTTTCTTCCCGAGATATGGAAACGATTATACAAATTAGCCAACTATAAGGGGTCAGAGGTAACCATATCATTTGAACCTCAAGATTATGAGATGTCATAAAGAGACTTGCTTTCTTCCCACAACAGAAACCTTTTGACGATCCTAAGAAGAAACTAATCTTACCCACAGATTTTAATATTTTAATTTGCCATATCAAAGACAAATGCAGATAATATTCTGTAATTAAATGCAAATGATCCAATTTAATAGTAAGAACTTTAGTTCTTCTGATTTAGCAGCAAGCTGACTATTTCAAAAGGAATGTTATTCCACAAATGAGAAAGAAGAAAAATTCAAAATAAAAGGGAATCAAGAAAAAGGGAAATGACAGGAGAGACAAAGCACTGACACACAACTTTAAAGTCAGCACTTTACTTCCGCCTCACTGTAGGGGAGAAGCGCTGGGACTCAATTAGCCTCCCATCGTAAACAAACATAAAGGTGGATAAAAAAAATAGCAATCACTATTTTCGAAAATTAGATAATAGGCAGTACAGGAGTGTGACCTCTAAAAGACAGGAAACAAAGAGAACCCCACGACAGCCCCAGCTTTTTTTCCTAGAAGTACTAGAAGTAAAAAGTAGGAGACTCAGGAGACCAAACATAGCACATCAACAGGCCCTGGTACCAAAACCAAATAATGAGATTACAAAATTTTGAACCAAGAAATACTGGGGCAAAAATTAAAGACGAATATCCCTCATGAAATCCTTAACAAAATATTAGCAAATCAATTCCAGTGTTATTTAAAAAGTATAATACACCATGACTAAGTGGGGTGTATGTTAAGAATACAAAGTTAGTTCAGCACTCAAATATCAATCAATGTAATTGCCACATTAACAGAATAAAGGAGAAAAATTCCGTGATCCATCTCAATAGATGCAGAAAAAGCATTCAAAAAATGAATAGACAAACTACAAACTGGGAGAAAATATTTACAACACATACATCTGAAAAAGGACTTGTATCCAGAAAAATTCTTACCACTCAATTATAAAAAGTAAACAAACCAGTTATTTCATTAAAAAAAAAAAAAAAAAGAGGAGACACTCCACAGAGGAAAATATATGAATGACCAATAAGCACCATGAAAAAGTGCTGGAAATCATTAATCATCAAGTAAATGCAAATTGAAACTACAATGAGACACAGCTACAGACCCATATAATGGCTCAAAAACAAACACACAAAACTAACACCACCAAATGTTGGAGAGGACACGGAGCAATCAGAACTCTCATATGTTATTGGCCGACATGTAAAATGGCACAACCACTTTGGAAATCCATCTGGTACTTTCTGATAAATTTAAATATATACCTTCCCTATAAATCAGCAATTCTACTTCTAGGTATTTATCCAAGAGAAATAAAAACTTATATCCATGAAAACACTTGTACAAGAATGTTTATAGAAGCTTTATTCATAACAGCCAAAAATGGGAAACTACCCAAATGTCTATCAACAGAGAAACAAAATGGAACAAATGCTTGATACACCAACAATATAGATGAATCATTAAAACATCATGCTGAGCATAAGAAGTTAGAGACAAAATACTATATACTGTATAATACCATTTATGTAACATTCTAGACCAGTAATAACGTATCCCTCGCAAAAAAAATTCAGACAAGTGGTTGCCTTCAAGGGAGTGGGGAAGTAGGAGCTTGACTGCAAAAGGACATAAAGAACCTTTTGGGGGTGATAGAAATGTTGTATGTATTAATAGATGTGAGGGTCACACAGGTATATGCACCTGTCAAAAGTCTTCAAACTGTTTAATATCTATGTGCATTAAACACCTATATATAATAAAAATTATGCCTCAATAAAATGTTTTAAAAAATCATGAAAACAATTCAGGTCCAAAAATGTTGGCTCCAAAGCGGTCAATTTTTTTTTTTTTTTTTAAGAGAGTAAAACAAAACAAAACAAAAAACTCAAGTTAGGGTAATTCTAATTCCTAAATTTCTGTATTCTTTAGGAAAAAAAGTGGGGAGGAGTTATATGTTAATTTGCCCAAATAACACATCCTATTACTTCTTTTGTTTAACAAAACCATGTTCTTCACATATATCAAAGAACTTTGAGGAAGGAAGTAGTGAATGTTGGTAAGCAAAAAGATGCATAATTTATTTAAAAAATAGTAGTTAAAATGTCTTTTAGTTTTCCAATACATAAATTGACCTGACTATTCAAAGTATGCTTATGTCAGATGGGATGTTGCCCATCTTTACTCACTACGACTAATTTCAACATTAGTGTAGCAAAGAAGGACTAACAACCACTCTTAAATAATTTAATGTACTAAGGCAGAAGGAGAAGGGAAGAAAATTGAGAATAAACAAAAGAAAAAATTGACCAAGTGGAAGTCCAGAAGTAAATGCAAAAGAAAATACAATAAAATTATATTAAATTAGTAAGATCTTGTAGGATATAAATATAAAAAGCATCTGTAAATAGCTGAAATTTTTTAAATGAGCAGAGTATTTTTATTCCACATCTGCATACCTCTATGCTTTCATGCATTTATCACCAAATACCAGTGCCGCTCTAATTCAAAAGAGGAGAGGGATTTTTTGAATTCAAGTTATTTAAAACTACAAAGCTATTTTTATGTCTCATTAAATATTTATAAAACATTATTAAAAATGAAATACCTTATGGTTTAATTAATTCTAGTTATCAAAAAGGATGTTTTACAAAACAAATACTACAACAAATCAAAAGAAAAAATTAGATAAAATATTTTCTTACCACTTTTACAACACAGGGTGCGTCACTGCCAACTGATTTTGAAGAATTTGTATCAGCTGTTTAAGAAAGTAAAATATTTAATATCAGAAAAAGTAGCATTATTATAAATATCATATTAATATTTAGGTCTATATATCTGTTACCCCTTAATAGAATAAATTTCATTTTCCAAATATTTGTTTTAGGATATCATTACAGTATATTTCATCAATTTTAAGACTTTCCCCCTCCCCACATTTTAATATGTCTGAAACTGGAATGGATCTTACAGTTTCTGGGTTCTTAAATTTGATCATTGATTATGTACAAGAAACTCTGAGTTAAAGTTAAGATACCTTGAATTCAAAAGTACTCTTGGCCTTTGATATGCCAGTATAATGTGAATTCCCTAGAAGATAAATGATACAATTTCTTAAACTTAACAAACTATGGAATCCTTTTAAGAAGGAGCATCTGGGGGTTAAAAAATGAGGGAGTCAAAATTCTAAAATGTACTAGTTTGGTAAAAATGCATCTGGACCAATAGTTCAGGATGTTGGCACTAGAACTTTTACTGGCCATCCAGAATATTTTTAATGCAACTGCCATTTTGTTTTATGCAAATAAAGAAGCACAGTTGTCCAGGAACACTGAGTTAGTAATATAAGGTTGGCCATCTTCATTAAACAAGTATTTTCCAAGTACCTACTATATGCTAGTTTCTAGGAAATAGGAATTTTGCAGTAAACAGGAAAAAAGAATAAATCCTTACTCTTACAAAGCTACATTTCAGAGGCAGGATGCAGGCAACAAATAAAACATGAAGTTGATAGCAAGTGCTATAGAGGAAAAATTAAGCAGAAAAGGAAAGTAGGCAGTAGTAAGAGAGAACTCACTGACAGGGTGTGATTCAAGCAGTGGTCTGAAGGCAGTGAGGGAATAAGCCAGGTTAGTACCTGGGTAAAGAGCACTCTAGACAACCAGCACAAAGGCTCTGATGTGGGAATGTGTCTGACACGTCCAGAAAGCAAGGAGGCCAAAGTAGCTGGAGTTGAGGTAGAAAAGGAGACAGATTAGAAAAGCATCAGGGAACAAACACAATGGGCTTTACATTACACAGGTCACATAAAGGTTTTGGTTATTACTACGAATGAGATGGGGAGCCACTGGAAGGTTTTGAGATGAAGATTGGATAAGTCAGATCTTGATTTTTAAAGACTCCTTTGGGCTGCTTTGTGGAAAATGGAGCACAGGGGCAAGCACAGAAGCAGGTAAATCAGTTGGGAAGCCATAACAGTGCTCCAGGTATATCAACTTTACCTCAATAAAGCTCCCCAAAATTTCAAAGGCTTAGTACAAAAATAATGTAAAATATTCTATCAATAATTTTATTTTAAATACATTTTGAAATTATTTGTTAGACATATTGGGTTACATAAAATATATTATTAAAATTTTTTTAAAAAGTATCACATACAAAGATCAAGAGGCAAAGGGCAGAAGGATGGCTGAAGCATGGATTTTGAGACAATAAAAGGGATGAAGATAAAAGTTACACATGAAGGGCCTCATATGCCACTCTTAAAACTTTGGCACTTTATTCTAAGGGCACTGAGGAGCCATTAAAGAGTTTTAAGCAAGATAATCACAAGAACTGATTAATCTGCTAGGTCACTCAAGGCATACTATGAACAATGGGTTACAAGAGGGCAAGACTGGGACAGAAGATTTAGTGCTACAGTGAGAATTCAGATAATGAGCAGATCTGGGACAGTGACAGCAAGGATGGAGAGAAACAAATGGATCTGAGAAGTCACACAGGTAAAGCAATAGGACTACAAAAGGTACGAGGGCTATTAGTGAAGGAATACTCAAGAATGCTTTCCCAGTTTCTGGCTTGATGGGGATCCTTCATTCAGACAATCCTCTCCTGATCATGAGCATATCAGGAGGTGGAAGAAGATGACAAATGTTTTAGCCATGCCTGTGGAACAGTCAAGTAGAGATCACTTGTAGGCCATTGGCTATGGGCCTAGACTCAGGAAATAAAGTCCTAGGCTACAGATAAAAGATATGGAAATCAACAATAAAAGGACAGTAACCAGAAGCCATGATATTCAATGAGATCACTCAGATAGAATATATAGAATGAAAAGTGAGCCAAGGAAGGAAAGCTGGAGAACAGAGGTACCTACAAAGATGAACAAGTACAGCCAGAAAAGTAGTAAGAAAACCAGAGGGGAAGGTATGCTATCATGGAAGACAATGGAAACAATTTTTATGAGAAGGAAAGATAAACAGTATCAAATGCTGCAGAAAAAAATCCAAACAAAATTCAAAAGCAATTTTTTTAATTCACTAACAGAAATTGCTGATGATCTTGAATATAGTTGTTTCAAAGTATCAGCAATGACACAGAAAGAGAAATTGGAGGCAGCAATATTCAAGCAAATCCCTCATTTTATAGATTGGTCAACCAAGGTTTACAGAAGTAAAGTTTTATTATAGAGATCTGTCAAACAATGGGATATTAAAGACACTTAGTATTATATGGCACTTTACCATGATAAATACAAATAAAACAGCTAGCACACATACAAAGCAAGTTCCAAATTTTCAAAAGGTTACAAAAGCAAATTAATGTAAAATGAAGAACCTACTTGTTTAGAGACAAGTTCCCATTAATACGGGATGTCTTAAGTCCACACATCCTGCAGCAGCGACAGCTTATATAATCTACTGTCTCCTCTAAATGACAAGGTCAAAAATATATACCTGGCTAATAGAGCTACTATGCTTTCTTGATTTACAAGGATTTTCACCTTAAGTCAGATACAGCCTAGCTCACTAGAATGGGCTTGGCTCTAAACAAAACCAGAGAATCAATACATATTTCCCAAAGAAGTGTGCCAATGACCTACAGGAAGCATATGTGTAAAATATGGAAAAGCTGGGGATTTTAAGTTATGTTTCATGAAGACAGCTCTAGAAACTGCAGCTGACCGACTGCAGCCCACTGGTCCTGGAAGAGGTTAAGTGGGACCCCCTCCTGAGTAAGATGAGTGTTCTTTTATCTATGTCAGTGGTTCTCAAACTTTAGCATGCACCAGAATCATCTGGAGGACCTGTCCAAACACACTGCCAACCTTCTTCCTATAGCTTCTGATTTGTAGGTCTGTGGTAGGGCCCAAGAATTTGCAGTTCTAACAAGTTCCAGGTAACACTAACCTATCCACACTAATAATATGCCAAGTAAGATGAAAAAAAAAGTTCCACTGCTAAAAATAAAAATTTATAAACCTCTATGGCAGAAATCAAATAATTAAATTGAGATTTGAGGTAGAGTAGGAATACAGAATGGAAAAGTTAGAGTGAAATATCAGAAGCAAACATGAATTGCAATTGTATCACTACTAATATTCTTGGTAATATTAGACAGTTTTAGAAGCAATCAGGCAAAATGTTTTTTAACTCAATCTCAGGGTTCCACAATGGGTCCCCAAAAATTTCAGAATAAGTATGCTAATTAACAGCACATTTAATCAGCCCTAATATGCAGTGTCTAGGTAATTCTCTTAATTCCACTATGAAGACTATTAGGGTTGTACAGAAAAAAAACAGATATATAGCCGTAAAAGATTTGCAAATCTCTGAATTAGATAAACACAAAGGGAATAAATCCCGATTAGATGAAGGTGGGAAGGGACAGATGTACATGGCTTTCTTCGGGTCTCAAGAGATTAAGATTATATAGAATATCTTAAAAATCTAAAACCATAGTGCTCACTAATAACAACATTACAGACATTTTACCCTCTTTTTCTACTGTGATTAAATTAACAATCATCTTTTCCATTCCTATGCACTTTGGCTTAATCATACAATATTAAGTTGACTGCAAATTATTAGGAACATCCTGTAATTGCTCATAATTGAAAAACCATTTTGATAAGAAATCATATAAATCTTTGGGTTGATAATTAAAAGCAGTCACACACTTACCAAGGTATATACAGCCAAAGCCACCTTGTCCAATGGGTAATCCCACTTTCCATTCCTTTTTTGCCATGTCGGTTATTATCTCCCCAACTGCAAATTGTTCTGCAAGATGTCTCTTTGCAGGGCCCTGTCTTCCACCTTGAGCTGCTTTTACACGAGGCATTTTCACTAGAATACAAAACAAAGCAACACTCAGAATTATAATCTTAGAGGTATTTAAAACATTTTTCCCTAAGGAAAGCTTCTGTACAACAGAGATGTCCAAATTCCTACCTCCTCCAAAACTTAAAGGACATCTGTTAATTCTGATTTATAATGGCTCAAATCCTATTTGATTATTTCTTAACTTTAGAGAGGAGACAATAAATAAAACAATATATGCAATTATTTTCAAGGAAATATTTAGGTTTAAGTTCAAGAGGCATAAGATCTATGACTAAAAATGCTATTTAACAAAAAAAAAAAGAGAGACTCACTCTATGAAGTTGAGGGGACAAAGTACATTAAATTAGAAAGCACACTTCATATTAATGCAATGAGAGTTTCTAAAGGTCAATACTGATGTGACAAGTACACAGCACAGAGTTTAAAAACACAAGGCAATTAAAAACAAGGGGAGAGGGCAAGTGTTCTTAGGGCATGACAGTATATGCTTTACTTGGGTTCCCATCTGTCCTCACAACTCTGTGCAAACTGCATTATCATCCCATTTTATAAGTGAGGAAATTAAGGCCCAGCAAGCTAGCAAGCGGTGGAACAACTGCAATTTGCACTGATGACCGCCTGGCTCCAAAGCCTCACCAACGTGCTTCACGATTACAGAAGTCACTGTAAGGAAGCACAGCCTTCAAGAGTGACAAGGAGAAACTGCAGCTGTTTATTCATTTGGGTTCACAAAAAAAGCAAAGCTGGTGACACACAGCATTTGTACACTTCCCTTGTCACTAAGTATCCTATAGGAGATGAATCTAGATTAATTTTTCCCACTAACACATAAGTTTAACGTAACATTTGGAGAAAGCAGTGTTTTACTGTGAAAATAGCACTGGACTGAAATCAAAAGACCTGAATACCAGGTATAATACCAGTTAGTTGAGTAATCTTGGCCAAGTCACTTCACGCTGGCCTCTAAGTGCCCTCAGGTGTAACTCACTTCACTGAGTGAAGGAACTGAATGTATATTTGTATGTATGCCCATGTAAGCAGTGTTGTGTGCTGTGTGATTTCAAATTCTCAGTTCTACAAATATTAATTTTAAAAGATTTCAAACAAATATGTTAGAATTTTAGTTTCCTAAAAACACAGTAGATACATAGTTAAAAAAAAAGAAAAAAAAAGAAGTTGATAAGAATTATTAAGACAGTCTGCAAAATTTGAAATGGCTATTCAGATGAAAGAAGTTCACTGTTTGGTTTTAGGCCTAGATATGCAACATGCATACACACTACATTTGATTAGAACTTTTCAGCAAATACCATCACTCCACATAAAAAAAAGCCATATATACAAATGTTCTTTATTAATTTATTGGGGATTTTTAAAATGAATTTTTTCCTACAGAATACTAATGCATCTTTGCTATCTAAATCTTCTCTAATTTAACAAAACATCTCCAAAATAAATGAATGTGCCCCTGACACTTCTTCTTATTAATTAATTCTCTTAATTAATGTGTTTTTAATCATGGTAAAATCTTGCTGAATGGAATTTCAGGGTCAACCAAGATAGCCCAGATTCAAAACACCAAAAAAAGTAACTTTAACACTTATGGTGTGAACCAAGTAAAAAAAACAAAACAAACAAATAAAAAAAAACTAAAACACACAGTACTTCCAAATACTAAAAATGAATGCCTTTTGAATTTCATCCAACTTTATCAAGTCACCAGAGTAATCTCCTATTTGATTTGTTTACTTATGGTAATCAAAACAGTTTAAAATAAGTGAAAAATATGTTTTCTTATCTTTTTATAACTCAAAATAGTGACTGGGCAATCTTTTGTGTTTTTCTGAAATTCTTTTCCAGAAGTGATAAAAATACAATATTTTAAATGAAACATTCTGGTTCAGCATCAATTCAATATAAATTGTG
The DNA here is from genome assembly GCA_963575035.1 of Avahi laniger. Taxonomy (NCBI): domain Eukaryota; kingdom Metazoa; phylum Chordata; class Mammalia; order Primates; family Indriidae; genus Avahi; species Avahi laniger. The sequence continues at coordinate 83,350 of CAUYSK010067490.1, read as the reverse complement.
GTCAGTAAAAAGTGTTTTTCCTCCAAATAAAGCTGTTTGCTTTTATTTTTCGTTTTAATCCTATGGCCAACTAATTGAAACTAAGTATAATAATTAATTAAGGCTTGGACTGACTTTCTTGCCTAGAAATAGTCCCACGGAATGGCCTCATCGTCATCAGTCTACAGAACACTCATAAATCACTGCTTCTCAAGGTTAACAGCGAACATGGCAGCAGCATAGTTGGTTAATCTCCCTGAATTCCCCTAAAGAGCCAGACAGGACAAATAGAGAGCAAAACTCAAAACTCATGAATAACATCTACGACAAAACTGCAGACAGTATCTCTTATCTCGACAAATCCCAAAATTTGAGTAGGTGAAGATAAACCAGACAGCAACAAGATCTATGTGGTATCAAGCACTGTAAAGAAAGGAGCAGAAGTATGGTACTTTTGATGAACCTAAGAATCCCAAAATTACTAGGCGCTACTTCTTAGAAAGCACAAAGACACTGTGAGAACAGAAGTTGAAACAAAAAGGGGTGCAAGGGGTCAGGGATAAAGTCTGAAGAGGCTGGAGCACGCTGGACTATACAACTCTCAAAACTAATCAACCAAGGCCCCTCACAGGTCAAAGCCTCAGGCTGAGGAGAAACTGCTCGGGATGGACTCCAAAGTGAGCGTCACAAGGATAATACAAATAAAGGACCAAGAAAGTTCAAATGAAAGTGGATCTATGAGTTAGCCTCCATATTTTGGAACACTGCACAAAAACAAATAAAGAAGAGTTCTAGAGAATGACATAAAGTCTCCCTGAACCATATCACCTAAAACTAATTGTATATGAAACATGAAACTCGGCAAGAGAAAAGGACAAAGACGTAGTCCCTCATAAAGTTGATGTTTTTTTAAAAAAGAAAGAAAGCCCATAAGAAAAACATACCTCCCAAAAGGTTGACAGCTTTCAAAACAAGCTAAAAAACATTTTATATACAAAGACTAATATATGACTCAGAAAAATTCAGAAATCAGGTGATAAAAAATTTAAACTGAAAGGGACAATCTTTTCAGAAATGAAGACTAAATGAAAAGGAATATAGACTGAATAAAATTTATAAAAATAACTTAAGAGAAATAGAAAGTGAAAAGAAAACAGAACAAAAAATCAAAAAGGACAAAAAAATTTTAAAAGAAAATCACAAATTTAGAACACAGGAAAAAAGCTCATATTTTATATATATATATGTATATATATATAAAAACAAGGAAAATTAAAGCAAGGGAACAGAATACTAAAAATGCTTAAATTCAAGAAAACTTTCATGAACTTACAAAGATGTGAAACTACATATTTAAAGGTCACACAACATACATGAGAAAAATCGACCCAGAATGACCATCACTAAGACACAGGCTAATAAAATTACTGGACTTAATAGTAAAAAAAAATTCTCTTTAAGCAGTCTGGCCAAAAAGCAGATATTTTATAAGGCAAATAAAATCAAATTGTCATCACTTTGACAGCAACACTTCATGCCGAAAAAAAGGGGAAGTAACATATCTAAGACTAAAGGGAAAAAAAACATGAACTGAAAATTTTATACCCAGCTAAATTTGAAGTACAAAGACTATAAAGTGTTATCAACATGGAAAAAGAGAATAAGAATCTACTAAAGAATAAGACTCAAATATCCAAAATATTCGTAGAACTGAGACTCAACAACAGTTAAAAGAAGAGGATAGAGTATACGATGGGCATATGTTCTAGCAGTGTAGATATAGTATAACTACAAAAAATGGGATAACATATGCAAAAAAACAACCTTCCAGTAATCATACTGTGATACTTAGTTCTGTTAACTGAAGCTATTGTGTGCATAAATGTTGAATAATGTAAATGAAAAATTGTGATATTCTGTCATTCCCTTACGTCCTTAAAACTCAGGATTCGAATATAAAGAAAGTAGATACAGATGAAAGACAGAAGAGGTGAACTTAAAAATGTTGTACTTGGAAATACTTTTAATTCAGAAAGTATTTTATCTTTTACAAAAAGCATACACATACAAACACAGAGACACACCCTTTGTATTAAGAAATGGAAAAACATCCCCCGCTAATGGACTGGTAGAATCAACATGGTAAAATGTCTATACTGCCCAAAGTGATTTACAGATTCAATGCAATCCCCATCAAAATATCAGCATCATATTTCACAGATCTAGAAAAAAATAATCCTCAGTTTCATTTGGAACCAATGAAGAGCCCAAATAGCCAAAGCAGTCTTAAGTAAAAAGAACAAATCTGGAGGCATCACATTACCTGACTTCAAATTACACTATAAGCCTATAGTAACCAAAACAGCATGGTACTGGTATAAAAGCAGACACACAGACAAATGGAACAGAATAGAGAACCCAGAAATAAAACTATCTACTACAACCAACTGATCTTTGACAAAGCAGACAACAATATACCCTGAGGAAAGGAAGCCCTATTCAATAAACAGTGCTGGGAAAATTGGATAGCCACATGTAGAAGAATCAAACAAGATCCCTATCTCTCACCATACACAAAAATCAATTCAAGATGGATTAAAGACTTAAATTCACAAAGACACACACACACACACACACACACACACACACACACACCCATGGAGTACTACTCAGCCATAAAAAGGAATGAAATAATGTCATTTGTAGCAATGTGGAGGAAACTGGAGACCATTACTCTAAGTGAAGTATCTCAGGAATGGAAAACCAAACATCGTATGTTCTCATTAGTAAGTGGGAGCTAACAGATGGGTATATATAGGCCCAAAGTGGGAGGGTAGGTACGGGATGAAAACTTACCTACTGGGTACAATGAATACTAACTATTCTGGTAATGGGCACATCAAAAGCCCTGATTTAAGCATTACACAAGATAGCCTTATAACAAAAACACTTGTACCTCCTTAATTTTTTGATACTAAAAAAAAAAAAAAAATCAGGGAATTGACAGTGGTACAACCCATAAAGCAAATTCAGATTTCACCAGGTGTATATGCACTCATTTGCGGATATGTATAAGTCCTATGCCATTTCATCACATGTGGACTGTATAACACCAGTACAATCAAGATGTAGAACTGAGGCCAGGCGCGGTGGCTCATGCCTGCAATCCTAGCACTCTGGGAGGCCGAGGCAGGTGAATCATTTGAGGTCAGGAGTTCGAGACCAGTCTGAGCAAGAGCGAGATCCCATCTCTACCAAAAATAGAAAGAAATTAATTGGACAGCTAAAAATACATAGAAAAAATTAGCCAGGCATGGTGGCACGTGCCTGTAGTCCCAGCTACTTGGGAGGCTGAGGCAGTAGGATCGCTTGAGCCCAGGAGTTTGAGGTTGCTGTGAGCTAGGCTGACGCCACGGTACTCTAGCCCAGGCAACATATTGAGACTCTGTCTAAAAAAAAAAAAAAAAAAAAAAAAAGATGTAGAACTGTTCCACCACCACAAGACTCTGGTGTTACCCCTTTAACCACACTCGCCCTTTCCCTGTCCCTAACTCCTGGCAACTACTAATCTGTTCTTTATAATTTTGTTATACCAAGAATATTACATAAACAGAATCAAACAGTATATAACGTTTTGAGATTGGGTTTTTATACTCAGCATGATGCCCTTGAGATCCATCCAAGTTGCCATGTGTACCAATAATTCATTCTTTTTTTTATCCCTGAGTAGTATCCCATGGTATGGATACCACAGTCTGCTTCACCATTCACCCGCTGACAGACATTTCAGTTCTTTCTGAAATGTTGCTATGAACAACAACAACAGAAGAACATGCCACTACTCATGAAGTAGTCTTGCCAAAAAAATAAATAATAAGTTGAACCCAAATCTGATTAAGCCTACCAATTCACGAGATACGAAGAGAACAGAAGAACATGATAAACTCTAACACAAGAATGCAAACAGCAAAATCCTGACTGTGGGAAATCCTATAGCACATATAATCCCATTTTTTCAGCAAATTAAGAGGGGGAAAGGAGGCATGAGAGAAAAGAAAAATAGATTTAAAAAGACTTAAAATAATATATCTAAAACAAAACAAAATCAGGCAAATGTAAACCACAGCATTTAAGGAATGTACATTTGAGTGGTAAAACTATAAAGAAAAACAAGGAAGTGATTATCATCAAAGAAGTTACTTTAGGGAAGAACATGAAAGTTATGATTCAGTTGGAGCACATGGCAGGCAAAGTTTTACTTCTTGACTTAGGTGGTACTTATACGAGCACCTTATAACGACTCATTAAGTCTGCATTTGCTTAAGTTTTCTAAATTGTGCAATATTTTATAATTTTAGACATTCAAATCTTACTGCTCCTATAATAAACAATCACCAAGGAATCAAAACTAGAAATGTTCTCATACTTGATGAGCTTGCCCAATCCTCCTGCTGAAAAAAAAAAGAAAGAAAAACAAGAGACACCTAAGCAAAATCTGTACTTCGTTTCCTGTCAACTACTGGTAACTTTTGTCCATTTTTCTTTTGCCCATTTTTCTTTTGGATTACTAGTCTTGCTTTTCATTTATAGGCACTTCTTATACATTGTGTATTAAAGAAATTAGCTCACTGTATTAGAAAGAGCCTTCCCAATCTGTCTTTGGGCACTTTATTTTTAGCTTTTGAATTTTATCTCACCCTTAAAAAGACCTCCCTCCAATTTTTTTTAATATCCCATGTTTTCTTTAGTTATTGTATGGTTCATTTTTTACTAAAAAATTCTCACCTGCTTACACTTATTTTGGTATAAGATGAGGTAAGAATCTAGCTTTTTCCAAATGGTTATCTAGTTTTGTTTGTTTTTTTTCTTTTGCAGTCATTCATATTCATTAAAGGCATCTGGTGTTCAAAGAACTTAAATATAACATGTCACGCCAACCCAAGTAAACCAAGTACAAAAAAATATTCATATAAAGGTGTTCACATGTAGATCCTAGATCACCAATTTCTGAAGAAGAAAGGAGGAGAAGGAGGGAGAAGAAGGAGGGAGACGGAAGGAGGGACGAAGTTGGAGGAAGGAAGGAGGAGAATGAGGAGGAGGAGAAAAAAATAGAAAATAGATTCAATTAACTAGTATTTGAAACTAACTTTGTGCTCGGGTTAAAAGCTCCCTCACACCTACGTCTGCTCCACAGGAGTGTTAAGAAGTCATTGAAATATACTCTGTTGTTCTGATAGAAAGAGTCCACTGTGACACAAATATTTCTTTAAAATATACCTAAAACTCCCTCCTGCGGCTCCTAATGGAAAAATGCATGCAGGCTACAATCTTAGGTGGCCCTGGGAAACTGATGGCCACGTCAGTGCTCAGAGGATAATTCTGCTGCGTCCAAGGGGGGCCAATGACAGATAATATTTACTCAATAAATAATCTTTTAAAATGTTGAGAAACATAAAAGACTTAAAATAAATACAGCCGGTATCCCACATAGTTAAAATAACTATTCCCAGAAAAAAAAATATTATACTTGGTGGTTGTTATGATTTTTTTAGTGTGCTGCTGAATTCTATTTATTAATATTTTATTTAGGAACAAAATTGATATTCATAAGAAAAGTCTGTAGTTTTTTTCTGGTATATTAATCTGTTTGAATATTGGTATTATGCTCATTTCATAAAAAGATTTTGGAAGATTTCTATTTTTACCACAATCTAAGAGTTTAAACAGCATTTGAATGATCTGTTCCTTAAAGTTTCTGAAGACCTCAACTGTGAAAGTCTGACAATCCCAGGTGTTGGTAAGGAGGTGGAAAAATTAGAATTCTCATACACTGTAAACCGTTTCAAACATTTTGAAAGTCTGTCTAGCAGCACCTGCTAACTAACCCAGCAATTCAGGATGGATAGATAGATAGATATAGATAGATACCTCTAAGAAAAATGAAAACTTGTCCACCCAAGGACATGCACAAGAAAAAGAATGATGATTGTAGCTTTATTCAACAGCCACAAACTGGAAAAGCACATGTCCATCAGATGGGAAATGAATATAATAAAACCAATGAATCTACAAACACTGTGTTGAGAAAAAGATGTGCCACACAGAAGAGCATATACTATATTTTGTTTATATGAATTTCAACAATAAACAAAACTAATCAATGGTGATAGAAGTCAAACAGCGTACGCCATTTGAGGGAGGAAATGACTATGAGTTGGAAGAAGGAGGCTGTAGTTGGAAGGTATCTAAGGATCCGGTAACATTCTATATCCCAATTTTGGTGTTTAAACCATATATTCACTTTGCAAAAATTAATCAAGTTGTGCACTTATGATTTATTTCATCCTGTTTATTTATGTAAAATTAACACAGTAAATTATACAAATTACAAGTTTAACAGTTAGGGTCCATTCAGGAGATTAAAAAAAACATGCAAGTAATTAAAACAAGAAAATTTAATATAAAAAATTATTAATTTGTAAAAGACGGTCAACTACTAAAAGGAGTAAAAGACAACTCTAAGGAATATGGTACTAGCAAATGCAGGGAGTAGTTACTATCTCTGAGGCTAAGGGAAAGCATAAGAAAGGAACACTTACTGGACAGGCTGTGGTGACAGCCCACTGGGTGGCAGAGTAGCTCTCTGGAGTGCCAGTGGGGCTGGAGCTGCTGCACAGGCATCTGCCCACTGGAGCAGTCAGGGGAGAAAGAAGTTGCCTACCCGGGTGCTAACAAAACTTACAGGAGAGTAAGCACGGCAGACAGCCACACCTCAGAAAGAAAGAAAAACAAGCACACTGCAACAAGACAAGCCCCTTCCTCTGCTAAGTCTTGCAGTACACCTTCTTCACCTTCTAGTGACAAAACCTGACATTATTCTGGAAAGGAAAAAATGTTTACAGGATCTAGCTCAAGTATCACAAATAGAACAAAGAATGGTGAATGTGGGGTTGAGAGGCAATAAATTGATAACTTGCACGAGTGTAGATAAATGTTTACATATGTATACACACCTGTGCAACAACAAAGATTAGAACATTTTCATCACACCATACAGTTCTCTAGCACCCCTTTCCGCCAATACCCATTCTTGTTCTTCCAAACACAGGCTCCTTCATGTACCTCTCAGTGTGTGCCACTTACTTTGGAGAACACAATTCTGTCAGCTTTGTCTGACGTCTCACCTGTACCTCAGACCTGACAGTGTTCCGTTCAGCATCCTCCCATACCCCCTATTTGACCTTCACTGTACTTGGCAGCCCCTTATTTTCTGGTTCAGGGCTACAGAAGTCTCCTAGTTTCTGAGAATAGGAAATCTGTGTTTCTCAATCTCCATGTTAGTTTTCAGGCAATTTCCGAAAAGAGGAGAAGGGAATTATTTAAAACCACTAGTCCCGGCTCAAAAAATAACATAACCACAAGTATTTACCTCAGTAAGTTAGTGAGTTTTCTAAAGAATTTAAAAACACTAACTTGAATTAAAAAATCACTTTAGCACACTATTGAGTTTTTCTAATAATGAAACTAAAACCTGTATTAAAGTTTCTATTAAAGTACAATACACTGGAAGGCACAAACTTTAACCAAATTACATCTATCCACATAATTTCAGCCTACTTGGCTCAATGCAAATCTATATTATAGCAGCCAATGCAACAGAGAGGTTTCGCAGGAAAAAAAAAACTTTATCATCACATAAACCATTACATAATCTGACCACTTCTTTTCCCTTGATATAAAATGAAATGCAGATGCAAGTGAAAAGCACATCAAGATGCAAATGAATACTGCCCTTTGCTGAAATCACTCACTGGTATATTTCATATTAGCATATTCACCAAAATTTAATTGTAAACAGAGTAATTATGGTACTAAAGTTATTAAATACACAAAGCAAGCTTGGAACTATACATATTCAAATAGAATTTCAGTGGCAGATCAACTTTTATATCTGAAACAATACCCTAATTAATAGTCAGCTCTGATGATAAAATGGTCCTCTGTTTTTCAGATAACATTCCAAAAAAAGTTCAGCAATAAATATTAAAATGAAGTTTTATGAATAGATTTTAAAATTTTCAATAGTTATATTTATCACAATATGGTACTGTATTTAGACTACTGGCATTTCTCAAGTCCTGGATTCAAATTTGAAATTTTTTTTTAATCTTCTGCTGAGGAGAGAAAAAAAGCTTGAATGAATCACAACAATGACACTTACATTTAATGAGCTCTATGAATTCATCGTATCCAAACTGGAAAATTGTAATGCTGAATAAAGCTCATTATACGCTGGATGGCTACTCATAAATTTTCCCTAAAATAGTTATGTATGTAAGCTCCTTTAGGGGGTCATATATTTTTATGAAATTTTCTTTAAAGTCATAAACTTCTCTGATGTGTTTTATACCATAAAGAGACACAATGATTCAAGGATAATTTTGGACAAGCTGGACTATTCACCATTCCATTAACATGGTACCAACATATTCTTATCTCCTGTCTTCACAGTATAAAGTCTTTTCTCACACATATCCCGCTCTATATACATTTATGGAAATTTTTCCCATACCCAAAGCTCTACCTCTTCCTCAGTCAGATATGACCTCTGCAGTTTCAGTACTGTCTGTACCTCTTATTGCATGGGATAAATAAATATTCCTTGTAAGTTTATAAGCTCCCTGAATATGAGAACTGTCTTAGTCACAATACATTGTACTTGGTAGGAATTCAATAAATTTATAAACTTAAACAGCAAAAAGGTTAAGTTACTTTTTTTGCCCAAGTATCTGATGTCTATGCTATTGCAATGGATATTGCCACTCCTTTTAAAAGCCTAGCAATCGCGCTCTCCAATGACTATGTCAAATTCTGCTTATTCCTTCTCAAAACTACTAATTCCCTTTCCTAACTCATAATTCTCAGATCATCTACTCTAGTTTAGAGAGAAATAGAAGATTCAGATGAAAATTCCCTTGTCTTTCCAAAAGCCAACCCTACAAACCACCTGTGTCCACTTCAAGTCAATCCTAGCTTCCTTCTCTCCTGTCACAAAGTGAAGAAGCCATGCTCCTCCTTTCCTATCCCCTCCAATCTTCTCAGGACTTACACTATTAATCCTTCCCTCATATATTCCACATCTCCCTCAACTGGATCCCTTTCGTCAGCTTTTAAATATGTTCATGGCTCTGCCATTTAAAAAATAAATTTTTTAATTCCCCTGTTTTACCATCCTTTCTTATCCCTTTCCATGCCAAACATCTCAATGATCATATGTACTTACTGACATTTCCTTTCTCCTCACTCCCTCAACTCACCCCATCTGGGCTCCACCTTCATGACTGCTCTCTAACAACTCCTGCTAAGGTTACCAGGGAGCTCCATGCGACAGAATCCAGCTGACAATCGGAATCACTCATTGGCCTGTTGAGTGGCACGATACTGTTGTTCATTCTTTCTTTCTTGAAACAGTCTCTTCCTTTTGCTTTCACAATACAATACTGTCCTGGAATTCACTGTACCATTTAGGCAACACATACTTCTAGGTAATTTGGGGGAGAAAATAAGTTTTTCCTTCAAGATGAAATGAGTTTGTTCTTTCAAGGAGCCTGTTTCACTTTATGATATACAGTCTTCCAGGGCTGTATGTTAAAAAAGCAGACCACCTACACTTCCACAGCTTACACCAAAATACAAATTTTATTATATGAGAATAAATTATGTAAAATAAGAATATGCTATTAAGTAAAATTAAGATCTTTGGAAATTCAAGACGGAAGCATACACTTGAAAATATAAATGATTGATAATGTTTGTTCCTTTAAGCTAACAGATCTCAAGGAAAGAATTTATAGTCTCAAAGAGGTATATGTACAGCCATGTGCTTAGCAGCACTATCCACAAACAGCAAGAGGTCGAAGCAACCCAAGTGTCCATTAACTGATGAATGGATAAACAAAATGTGGTATACACATAAAATGGAATATTCTTCAGTCTTAAAAAAAGAAATCCTGACACATGCTACACCACAGATAATCTTGAGGACAGTACACTAAGTGAAATAGGCCAGTCACGAAAAGACAAACACTACGTGATTCCATTTATATGAGGTAACTGAAGCAGTCAAATTCACAAAAACAGAAAGTATAACAGAATGGTGGTTGCCAGAGACTGAAGGGAGGGAGAAAAGCAAATTGTTATTTAATTGCACAGAGTTTCAAATCTGCAAGATGAAAAAGTTCTGGAGATCTGCTTCACAACAATATGACTACCCTTAACACTACAGAACTGTACATTTAAAATGGTTAAGATAGTGATTTTTATGTTGCATGTTTTTTTAATCACAATTTAAAAAAGGAAACAGATGCAATAGATAAAACAGACCCAGAAATTAATCTGAGCCAAGATAATATCAATATGTTCTTGGTGCCTATGGGGTCACTCCCCCCATACACACAACTAGAAAAAGCATTACAAGAGGTACTTTTTAAGATTGTTCTTTCGGATGCTAATTACATAAATCTACTAGTTATCACAGCAATAAATAAATGTTAACTGTGAATTATGTAAATTTATGAATAAGAGTAATCATATGGCTTGCTCATTCATTCACTTACTCTACAAATATTCATTGATAACCTACCAAGTGCCATGCACTGTTCCAGACACTTGCTATACTTCAAGGAACAAAACAAAGGTCCTGCTCTTTTGACACTTATATTCTAGCAGGAAGAGACAGATAATTAGAACAACCCCCTTCAGAAAGACTTTGCTCATCTAAGCAAAGTCTTGAAGGAGGTGAGGGAGTTGGCCATGTGAGTATCTGGGGCAGGCAGAAGGAAGAGTTGTGCCAGGATCTTAAGGTGGGAGCATGCTTGGCGCCAGTGTGACTGGTGTGGAGTTAGCAAGGGAAAAAGTAGATCAAGTCAGAGGAACAGATCAAGCAAAGCCTTGAAGGCCACTGTTGGGACTGACTTTAGCAACCGGGTAAACATACTTCTATAAGGTTTTGGAACTATATACTTGCATTTTAATTCACAATGCTTCAATCTAATTAAAAATCATACTCTGAACACATGAGTCAAGAAAAACTCTCCCACTGACTAAATTTTCACCAAAGTTTTTACATTTTTGATGTTTTTCACTAACATGTATTAAAACATTCTCAAAATACATTCCATCTATAGACTAAACTATGTAAGCTTAAAATAAATCCAAAATTTTAAGTGCTTCTACAGTACCTTTGACACAAAGGTCACCTCGAGGTAGGAATAAATGGGTTTGTAATGGATCTAATACCATTCCTAAAAAGTAGGATCAGACTAAGTCCTATTCTCCCTTTAACTTAAATATTAGTAATTTGGTAATGCTATTAGAGTGGTTTGTAACTTTTTTACAAAAAATATGAAAATTTTTACCATGTTATATCCTTTAAATCTAAAATAAAATAATATCAAATCCCATGGAATTCTACATTACTACAACATATATCCTGTTTCATTAATTCATTTACTCAACAAATACTTATTGACAACATACTTTGTGCAGGAACTGTTCTAGAAGACAGGGATAAAACAGCAAACAAAGTAGACAAAAAGTCCTGCCCTCATGGAGCTTATATTTTATTCAGGAGAGACAAATAATTTAAAACATTAAAATATGCCATATGTCCAACTGAAATAAGGGCTAAGGAAAAAAAAGGGAATTGGTAAAGGCAGTACAAATTTTAAAAGATGGTTTAGTAAAGCTTTACAAGAAAGTGACATTTAAGCAAAGACCTGAAAATAAAGTGAGAGAAGCCAGCCACACAGATGATCTGGAAGTAGAGCATCCCACACTGAGGGAGGAGCAAGTACAAAGGTGGTAAGGCAAGAATATGACCAGCCTGTTCTAGAAACAGCAGGGAGTTGGTGTAGCTGAAGACTCGGCCAGGAGAGAGAGCACTGGCTGAGGTCAGCTATAAAAGGGCACAGAGGTGGAGAACATGTCCAGCGCGCAGGTCACCAGAAGGAAATCCCTGGAAGATCTTGAGCAGAGAAGTGACATGCTCTAACTTGCATTTTGAATGGATCACCCTGGTTGATGCATCAATAAGAGACTGAAGGTGGCAAAGCAGAAACAGCTATCAGTTATTACAATGGTACTGCTACCAGAATAAGCAACGATTGCATTCATCTTTATTGAATAATAAGAATGTTGATTTTTTAAAAAAATTGTGCTGACTTTTAGCCACTAAACAGAGGGGTACAGAATAACCTAAGAGTTTTGTTTTTTTTCTAACTTTACACAAGCTTCCCTCCCCCTCAAAAAAACCAAGTCTGCAGTGCCAAGTAGAAACAATTGATATTAGTGACAGATGGTCTAGGAAGCATGCTAATCATCTCTTATTCTAGGTTTTCTAAGCTCTCTCTTTAAAGCAATTTAGTTCACCAAGCAATTAAACATTTGAACTCCTTTACTCCAAAGGCATTTATAAAAATACCTCCAAAATATGCACCAGAAACTACTAGAGACTGGAAATACAAAGATGAATAAAATGCAACCTTTGCCTCAAAAAGCTTCACTTGGCTCCATGTAGAAACATCATCACATAGTTATGATTTAATATTCTACCATCAGCTTCAAACAAGGATCAATAAGAAGCCTCCCAGGTGAAAAATGTTTCTGAATCCTTTGATAAAACTATTTATTAAAGACAGTGAACAGCTGTAGACATCTACAAAACAAACCCTGTCAGGTTCATGGTAGGAAAAAAGTGCCTCTTCCAATGATGCAAGTTTTTAAGATAGCAAAAGCTATGAAACTCCTGTTTCCTCTTTTGGAATGAATGCCAGGAAGTCCAGAGCAAAATTACAAAGTCATTTACGAAACTACTCATCATCTAAGGCAGTAACTGTCCATCTTGGCTATACATCACAGTTACCATACAATTCTAGAAGAATAAAGGCGCTACTCCACAACAGCCTTAGCATCTGTATATTTTCATGCTGCACACGGGACTGTGATGCACAGACTGAACCGCTGGCCTAGATACTCTGGTACATCTTCCTTTCTTCATTAAGTCATTCATTTTCATTGCTCTGTTATATACAAGTCTATTGTATTTGAAGATTTTAATAAAAGCCCCCTCCAGTTCATTTTAGAAGTTAGATAAAAAATATAAATTGGTGAATGATTCAGGAGGAGTCAAAAGCACTGCTTTTTGCCATCCCATCATATCCCTAGGACAAAGATTCATTTGTATTTCAAACTTATTTGGGATTAAGAAGTAATTACATGTTTTGGTGTAAATGGCTTCCTGCCAAACTACAGTAAGTCAAAGAATAAAATCAAACATGAGATAATTGGTCAACAAAGAACTTCATCACCTCTTTTGCTAAACTACATCAGGAACAATTTGAAAGCAATACATCTAAAGACAATCCTCTTACAAATGAGCCAGCTAATCAGAAATTGATTAATGTATTTGATTAGTGCTAAGAAATCATCTGAAAAATAAAATACTTGAGTTTATACAGCTACTTCCCAATAACAGAGGGTCTTCATATATTTTCTTTATTTTGATCCTAAAAATCCTATGATTGAGACAGAACTGTAAAGATATTCACTAGGAATAAAAATATACTTGTTACCAAAACCAATAACATTAAAAATCTGAGGCATAGGAGGGCTAACTGATCTGCCTCTGGGTTTCTGTTAGGAACACCCAGTCAGTCCCCTGGTTTCACTCAGAGAACCATGCATATCAATAAAAGTATGAAAAACATTCACGGCTACGTGGTACCTTCAGTAACATTAACAAAATAAGTGTCAAAATATAACACAACAAACCATGAGAATATAGAAGTGAACCTCCAGAAATAATGATCCCATAAATTCATAGATTTATTCCTGAAAAACATTAAGCTAAACTCAAACTGTGATACAATCTTTAGCAGCAATTGTCACACTAGTCATGTTTTCACACCTAAGCTGGAAAGAACTAGGTGAAGACTTGTGATTCTAACTCTGAAAAAGGAAGTGGATGTCTTCAGAGGAGGAAATTTCTTCCTATTCAAAAATATTTTTACTTGTATTAGAAAAGTGATTAACGTAAGATTACAAAATTTTTTGGTATAGTGAATAAAATGTTTAAAATACAGTACAAAATGTACTTCCTCAACTTGTATTTCCTTAAATGACTTCTAAAAATTCTAAAAGAGAAGCACTACCTGTGGATGTAGTTTTTAACTGAGAACACAGAGCATGGTACATTTCCAAACACAAGCCCAACATACCTCACTACTACTGCTTACCCCCACAAAAGAATTCCAGGATATAGTTAGTAGAAGATCCATCCCTGGGTCCCAATAGGTCTCCCAGAACCAACAGTGAAGACGACACTACAGTACCATTCATCTATTCCTACAGAGATTATAAATTAGAAACTTACTGTTTTGCCTATGTAAGAGAGTCAGAGCTAAGAGAGGAGCAAGACTAAAGATGTCAACTTCAAAGAGAAGTTGACACCTGGCTCCTCGACCCTGAGTCCTACAAAAAGAGCTAAAAGGAATGCTTCTTTATGTAAAGCAAATACTGAAACTTTTATAAATTTAGAAACGTTGAACTATATTGCTAGTATTTTTATATAACATTTAGCATATTTTAACAATTTGGTAAATGATAGATTTCTCATTAATTCTCCTATGGGGGACGCAAAATTAACTAGCAAACTTTTACAATTAATTCTCTGGTTGTTCACTATTTAAATCTATCAATACACTACACAAAACAGCTATTAAACATTTTTCCTTATATATTCTTGGGGCAGAGCTCTAGGGTAGAGAATTTCCAAATACTCTAAGAGGAAATTAGGATGACCAAACAAACTGTATCAGAAGTATACTGTAGTCATTTAGAAATTCATGAAAACACAGAAGAACTTTTCAGAATCTGAGAGACAACATTTTTCTAAGCAACACAAAAACTCAAGCCACAAAGAAAATTTCACAAAATAAAAATAAAAGTCTTCCGTGGGTTAAAAAAAAAAAAAAAAAAGGACCATATAGAAACTCAAAACATATGACAAAGGCTAATTTTCTTAGTATTTAAAGAACGCTTTAAATTATAAAAAAAAAAAAAAAGACAAAACCCAACAGAAAAATGGGAAAATGATATGAACAGGCACACTCACAGAAATATAAATGGCATTAAAGAAAAAAATTTATTAGAGGAATTTTCAAATACAAAGTAGAGAAGTAATATAATGAGTGCCCAGGTACACATCATCCAGTTTCAACAACTATCAACACATGGCCAATTTGTTTCATCTGTATATCCCAATGTATGAGCCCCTCCCAAGATTTTAAATCCCAGACACTGTATCATTTCATATGCAAATACTTCTAACAGGTATTTTTTTAATATACTCTTTATCATTGCCACATCTAATAAAATTAACACTGATTCCTTAATATCATTCATTCTAATAAGTGTTCAGATCTCCACAACTGTCTCCAAAAATGTCTTCTTATACTTGTGTTTTGTACTCAGGACCTAAAGGCTAGTCACTGCATCTGGCTGATGTGTCTTTGAGTCTCTTTAATTTATGAGTGTCAACTCTTTGATATCTTTCCTTCCTCTTGTCATTTGTCCTATAAAATTTCCCATTTTTATTTTTGCTGATTGTGGCCCTATATTGTCACTTAATCCATTCCTCTGTATTTTTGTTATTGATGCTTTTGCTGGAATCATCCCACCTCTAGTATCAATGCCCTTCAGCCAAGATCACCAGAAATATACCTGTAGTTAAACAAAGTAGGTTTCTTACTCGTCGCAGTGAGGGAGAACTCACACCATAGGGAACCACGGGGCATCTCAGTAACAGGATGTTAAAATCTATTACAGGATTTGGGCTTGGTATGGCAATTTGAGGGTGAGTCTAGAGGAGGGGTTTTTCTCTACACTGGATGCTGGCAGGAAATGGGCCAATTCTGTGATTGGGTATCTTGATAAATTTTACCTAAGTGAGGGGAGACTACAAGGAAGATAAAGCTGCAACAGGTAAAGAAGCAGCAGTCACCCATTATGGCTGAGTATTTTGTAGGTGACCCTGGTTTTTGTCTGTGCTTTACTCATTTTAGCATGATCTGAGAAATTTTGTCTTAAGTTTTCTGTGAGATTGTTCATGTTTAGCAGGAGAAAAGCATGGCCTAGCTGTTGAGTGCTGGGCCAGCTTCTAAATGTCAAAGGCTGCTCTTTTCTTTTTACTTTTGCACTACACAATGAAAGCCCCTTCAAGTTGGCCACTGTGTCCTTCTGACATGACCCCAACTGTCTTGGGGATTTTCCTTGCTTTCTAGTACAAGATGTTCCAGGTTCCTCCTGTAAATTTTCCTGCCCCAAACCTAAAATCAATCACTTCTACAAGGGACCCTGTTTCATTTTAGTTGAAAATGGTATTTGGACACCAAAATCTGGACCCTAAGATTTTGCTTCTAGGTTATTATTTCTAGGTCTTTTGAGTAGACCGAGCAAGAATTCTTTTTAAAGAGAATCACTAATTTATACTGGTATTTCCCATTCAAATTTAGAATTATAAGGTTTTTGCTTAACTTCATTGACTTTATATTTGTATCTCTTTTTCTCTTTTGTTAAAAATCTTGGTTCCTGGCCTGCTGTGGTGGCTCATGCCTATGATTCTAGCACTTTTGGGAGGCTGAGCTGGGAGGATCGCTTGAGGCCAGGAGTTCAAGACCAGAGTGAGCAACACAATGAGACCTTGTTTCTACAAAAAAAATTTTTTAAAAAATTAGCCAGGGATTATGGCACATGCCTGTAGTCCCAGCTACTTGGGAGGCTGAGGCAGGAGGATTACTTGAGCCCAGGAGTTTGCGGTTGCAGTGAGTTATGATCATGCACAACTGCACTCCAACCTGGGTGAGAGAGCAAGACCCTGTCTCAAAAAAAAAAAAATCTTGGTTCCTAACAATGTTAACCTAAATATTTAACAGAGTAATATTTTTTCCCTTTTAAGTTTTAAAATTTTATAAAACATTTACATGTTTCCAAAGCCCAAACAATACAAAGTGTGTTCAGAGAGTCCTAGATTCTATTCCTTTTCTCTTCTTATAAGTAATTGTTTTCATTAGTTTTTGGTTTATCCTTCCTATTCTCCCTTTTTAAATAACAAATAAAATACATTTATTTGCATTCCCCCACATCTTAGATAATAGGTAGAAATTATACGCCTTGTTCTTCATTGTGATTTTTTTCACTAACAATACATCCTGGAAAGCAATAGCAAATAAGCTCAGCTTCATTCACTAATAAAATGCAAATTAAAATCATAATGAGGTTTAATTTACAATTAAAATGGCATTTTTCAGCTATCAGATTAGTCAAATTCAAAGAGGTGGAAAATGCACTAGGTTGGTAAGAGTATGAGGAAAAAATGCTCATTAGTTGAGTATTGTCCATCAAAATTTTAAATGCACACATCCCTTTGGCTCACTAAGTCCACTTTCAGCAATTTATCCTATAGGTATACTCACATACTGTCAAATGTACATGGATATTTATTGCATTACTGTATACAACAAAAGGCTAGAAAGATCCTTAATTTACATCAAGGAGATTTATTAAATGAACAATGGCATATACAAAGAATGGAATATTATGCAATTTTTAAAATGAAGTAGATCTATATATACCAATATGGAATAGTCTCCAAGATATGTCGTTAAATGAAAAATGCAAGGAAAGAACCACATATAAGAACATTCCTATATAAAATAAAGGGACCTATTTATACATAGGCTGCATAGGCTTGAGTATGTAAGACCACACCCAGGGAGCTGTGCAACAATGTACCCCAGCAAATTTATATGTCCACACCCCGGGAGTTGTGCAACAATGTACCCGCATTGAATATATATGACCACGCCCAGGGAGTTGTGCAACAATGTACCCCCTCCATATATAGCATATTACTAGGAGGCTATATAACCAAATAGTAGCAGAGGATGCCTTAAGGGTAGTAGGCTTACTTTTCATTCTTTACCCTTTTATAATGTTCACATTAATTATCGTGAGCAGGTAATTTTTCAATTGACGTTTTTTCTAATTCTTCACAAATAATAAAAAAAAAAAAACTTTACTAAATAAAACGCTAAGTAACTCTTTCCTTTGTTGTTAGTCTGGAATTTGCCAGTGCTTCTATAACAACAGGATCAGCACAAGTCAGCCCTACCAATTGCAATTGGTTAAAAACACTGCAATCAACTATGTAGAAAAACAACTCTCAATATCTTCATTTGCAGACAGCATCACACCTTCACGTTTTGATGGTAAATACCAGGTCAGCCTTTAATGAGTAATACAGTCTCCAAAAGACTAGAAAATTGAAATGAATACTGACATCAAGTTCTTACATTCATATGATCATTTACTTTTGCTCAATTAATCCTGAGTAAAAACAGGAATGACTGAATCTATACCAGGAAGAATCAAGTAACCATTAATTATACCTACAGCTCTTACATATAAATGAACTAATATATCACAACTAATACCATCACTATTAAGCATCTATGTAGTAGGCTGTGTGCTGGGTAATTTAAACACATTATGTCTAATTCTTACGATAACCATAAAACATAGGTATAATTATATTGACTGTACATATAAGGAAACTGAGGATAAGGGAAATTAAATAATGTGTCTCTGCCCTTATAACCAGTGAGAAGAAAAGTCAAGGTTCAAAAACCATGTATGGATGAGTGGATAAAGAAAATGTGGTGTATACATGTCACAGAATACTACTAGGCCATAAAAAAGAATGAAATACTGTCTTCTGCAGCAACGTGGATGGAACTGGAAGCCATTATCCTAAGTGAAGTAACTCAGGAGCAAAAATCAAATACCACATGTTCTCACTTATAAGCGGGAGCTAAGCTGTGGGTACTCGGGCATACAGAGTGCTACAGTGGACACTAGAGCCTCAGAAGGGGGAGGGTAAGAGAAGGGTGGGGGATGAAAAATCACCTACTGGATACAATGCACACTATTAAGGGTGACAGGTACACTAAAAGCACAGACTTCACTACTATATAATTCATTTGTGTAATGAAAAACCACTTATATCCCTAATTCTATTGAAATAAAGTATAATTTTTGCAAAAATGCCTTTTTATTAATTAAAAGAGACCACATACTACAGAATAAATCATTTGAAAATCAAGAAGTATTAATGTAGGAAAATATTTGTTTTAATGACTAATGATACAGCCATAAATATAAATGCCATAAAAATAGTATAAAAGCCCAAACAAAAACACACTCACATGTTACTATAAATATGTATCCCACAGTCTAACTCAATTAAATAAAAAGAAGCTGGATGACTTCCAAAGAACAAAAGGACAAAAGTAATGAAATAAATCACTGATGTAAGGTCTTCGGAAAGGAGTTTTTAGTTTTTTTTTTTTTTTAACATATTGACATAAATTCAGTTGAGAAACTTGATGTAATAAACAACTACCGAATATATAGGAAAAGAAGTTAAAAAAATACATGATTAAAAATAGATTCTAAAGTCCATTTCTTCTGTAATCTCAGCATCTGATGGCATTTTTACTATTTCTTACTAAATGGTCCTCATAAAATCAACTACTCAAGAATCTAATTCTGCACACATGCCAAAGAAAATAAGGTGAAAATCCCAGTCAGCACTGAGCAGTGTACACACCACTATACTACACATCCTTGCACACGTTTTACAGCACTTGTGACACTGTATTATCATTAGTTGTGTATATGTCAGCCTTTCTTGACATACTTTGTGAGAATCTGGAAATCAGGGACCCTGTCTTACTCACCTTGCTATTCCTTCAGTCTAACATACCTGTCATTTGATGAGAAATCAATTGGTATTTCTTAAGAATGAACTGAAATAAAGTTAGTCTAGTTCTACCTCCTGCAAACTTTGGCACCACCCAACTTCTCTTTTTCCTCACCTATAAAATGAAAAGCTTGGATTAAAGTGGAAGCCAGGCATTTGACCTACTGGTTTATAGAGAAAGCAGCATAGTTCATTTTAAAACCAGTATAAACCACAAAGGATCTATTCCAATAACCAACAGATGTA
Organism: Avahi laniger; assembly: GCA_963575035.1. Lineage (NCBI taxonomy): Eukaryota > Metazoa > Chordata > Mammalia > Primates > Indriidae > Avahi > Avahi laniger. Next base: position 63,246 of record CAUYSK010067490.1, on the reverse strand, counting down.
TATTTTCCAGTCTAAGGTAATCCACAATGTATGTTCCCAATGGAAGTTGCTGCCAAGAGAATGAAAGAAAGTTTGAAAACCCTCTTAACCCTTCTGCTTAATACAGAAAGACTGAACAGTCCCTGAACAAAATGGAAGAAAAACAAAAAAAAAAAAGTGTTTTGAGTTGAAAATAAAAGTGAACATTAAAAGGTTAATGAACTCAATAAAAAAAGACAACTAACCCATTTTAAAAATGAGTAAAGGATCTGGATAGACGTTTCTCCAAAACAGATAAACAAATGGCCAATAAGTGCACAAAAAGATACTCAACGTATTAGGGAAATGAAAATCAAAACCACAATGAGACACCACTTCACACCCACTAGGATGGGTGTATAAATAAAAAGATAATAAAAAGTATTGGTAGGATTTGGAGAGATCTGAACCCTTATACATTGCTAGTAAGAATGTAAAATAGTGCAGCCACTTTGGAAAAGTTTGGTAGCTCCTAAAAAAGTTAAACAGAGTTACCTAGATATATACTCAAAAGAAATGAAAACATACATCCACACAAAAACTTGTACACAAATGTTCACAGCAGCATTATTCATAATAACCAAAAAGTGAAAGCAACCCAAATGTCCTTCAATGGATAAATAAAATTTGGTATATCCATACAATGGAATATTATTCAGCAATTTAAAATATGTAGTAATGCATGCTACAATATGGATGAACCTTGAAAACATGCTAAGTGAAAGAAGTCCAGTCACAAAAGGCCATATATTGTATGATTCCAATTATGTAAAATTTCCAGAATTAATAAATTTATAGAGACAAAAAGCAGACTAGTAGTTTCTTAGGGATGGTGGGGTTAGGGAGAGTGACTGCTAATGGGTAAGGGCTTTCTTTTAGCATTGATGAAAATATTCTAAAATTAGATTGTGGTGATGGTTGCAGTTCTATAGCTATACTAAAAACTACTGAACTATACCCTTTAATGAGTGAATTATATGATATGTAAATTATATCTCAATAAATGTTTTTTAGTTAAAAAAAGTAAATGAGGAAAAATGTGATAGCAAGCAGCAAGGTAACAACAGAAGGAACGATAGCTACACTGGATTATACTGTTCTGCAAATCAGAGCCAAAATGAAAATCAGAAAACAATTCATTCAAATCCTTCATTTTATAGATGAAGCTGAGGCCAGAGGGGTTTCAGAATAGCCCCATGTACAGAAGGCTCATTAACAGTAACTTAAGGCTGAGAATACAGGAATCCCAAATCCCAGACTATGTCCACCTGACCCAATGCTACCTACCACTACTTGTATGAATAAACACATGAATAAAAAGGAACACTGACCCCTACCTCACAACACATAAAAATCACTTCCTGGGGACTTTGACCTAAACATGAAAGGCAAAATAATAAGCCTTCTAGAAGATAATATAAGAGAATATCTTCATGACCACAGGTAGCAAAAACTCAAATAGGAAACAAAAAGCACTAACCATAAAGAAAAAGATTGATAAATTGGAACTAAAATTTAGAATTTCAGTTCATCAAAAACACATTACAAGAGTGAAATGGCAAGCCATAAGACAGTAAGAAATTTTGACAATTCATATATTCAACAAAGGATTCCTATCCAGACCATATAAAAACTCCAACATTTCAATAAGAAAAAAGAGAACCCGATTTGTTAAAAATGGGCATGAGACTTGAATAGGTACTTTACAACAGAAGATATCGAAATGGCTAACAAGTATGTCAGGAGGTGCTGAAAGCATTAGTCATTAGGGAAATGCCGATGAAAACCATACTGAGATCTTCTAAATAACCACTAGAATGGTTGATTTTATTTTCCAATATTTATCTGACAGTATCAAGTGGAGATAATACTGCAGTGCAACTGAAACTCATATTGTGGTAAAAGTACAAATTGGTACAACTACTTTGGAAAACAGTTTGGTAGTATCTTTTTGTATCTATTAAAGCTAAACATATGCATACACTTTGACCAGGAATTCTACTCCTAGATTTATACACAACTAAAATGAATATATACGTATAGCAAAAGATATGAACAAGAATGATCAGCAACATTATTCATAATTACCCCAAAGTAGAAAGTATTCAAATATGCATCTACAATATAATAGATAAATTTTGGTATATAATTTGTGATGGCTTTAAAAAATGGCCACAAATTCTTTGACACACATAAAGACATGAGTTGTATATTTCCTTCCCTTGAATCCAAGAAGGCTTTTGTCTATGTTAACCAATAGAGTATGGTGGAAATGATACTATATGACTTCTGATGATAAGTCATTCTCAGGAAGCTTCTTCTGGAAACTCAGTCAACATGCTGTGAAAAGCCCAGGCCTCACGAACTGATGTGTAGGTTCTCTGCTCAACAGTACCAGATTATCCTGGTCTTCAAGACATCCAAGCCAAGGTACCATACACATGTGAGCAAAGGACCCTCTAAATGACTCTAGACCACAACCACTGTAGAGCAGTGACGAGCCATCCCCACCAAATTCCTAACTCACAGAATCCATTGAGCATAATAAAATGGTGGTTATTTTACACCTAAGTTTACAGTGGTGTAATCAGCAACACTAATTCATTACGCAGTAATCAACAACCAAAACTAGTATATGACACAGAAATAGACAACCAGAACTACAGAGCTATTTAAAAAAATAAACTACATGCAACATCAATGAATCAAAGACACACCATTGAGTAAAAAAAAAAAAGTCTGGCAAAAAAAGAGTATGTAAGGTACTATTCCGTTTACCTTTGCATTCAAACCCAGGCAAAACTAATCTATAGTTAGAACAGTGGTTACTTTCGGTGGGACTAATCACTGGAAACGGGCACAACAGAGACTTCTGCAGTGCTAGAATAGTGAATGTCTTGATCTGGGTGGTGGTTATTACAGTGTGTTTACTTTGTAAAAAAAAAAAAAAATCATTGAGTTTGATGCTTAAGATTTGTGTATTTTTGGTATATTTAAAAAAAATTTTTACTCAATAGAACTTGGTAACCCAATAGATGCAAGAGTGTGAAGGAGAAATGAAGAATGATTTCCAAGTCTTCAGGCACGATTGACTAGGTAGTATTGTTAACTGAACAGTTAAACCATGGGGCAAATAAAAACAGGAGCACAAAGCAGCAATTATGTCCTATTTACACTTTGTATTTAGGTATGTACCATAGTATTTAACAGTCACTCTAGCTTATAAGACACTCCTCTCATTACCAGCCTGTCTCTTTTACCACATTTTCTTGGCCTCTTTTGTTGCTTCCTTTCTGTCCAGCTGCCTCTTAATACTGGGATTAGCCAGGCTTCCATCCTCAATCATCTTTTCAATCATGTACACATATACTTCTTTCTCCTGTATTTCCAACCTCAGTTGATAGCATCATCACATACTTGTTCTTTTAAGCTAGAAACTTCCAACTACACCAAGAATTAGGATTTCAAAATATCTTTAAAAGTTGCAGTTAGCTAAATTCAATAAAGAGAAATTTAATGGGATAAACATAAGCTCCCATGGTCGAACCCCAAGACTAATGCCTAAGAACACGATGAAAAGATATGGCTTACACAGATCTAGGGGTTTAATTCAACTCTGAGCTCAATGTATAATGTGGTCATCAACAGGATATAGCTGATATTAATAAAAGCACAGTATGTAGAAGAAAGAAGGTAATATTCTTCCCTACACTAACAGAAGAAAACTGCTATACCTAGAACAGGAGATGCAATTCTATTTCTTATTTACCAAACCATACCCAGAGTATTGTATTCAATGCTAAGAACTATGGTTTAAAAATGGGATTATTTTTTTAAAAAAAAAAAAAGGGAAAGCCACAAATGTGGTGAACTGACATGAAACCGTGCCATATAAGAAACAACTAATGAACTGGAGATGTTTCAAGTCAAAAAGACTGAGATGACTTGACGATTGTCTTCACATAGTTGAAAGGATGTTATGTGGAAGACAGATTCAGCTTGTTCTACATGTCTCCAAAAGAGTTGAGTAGAAGGAATAAGAAAGAAGACTTCCAGTCAATATAAGAAACAACTCAGTAGCACTCAAAACTTTAATAAAACAGGACAGGCTGTCTCTAAGAGCAGTGGTTCTCAACCAGAGATGATTTTGTTCTCCTGGGCAGGGAGGCTGTTAAACATCCAATAATGCAGACAGCAACAAAGAATGACTCATCTAAAATGTCAATAGTCCCATGGTTGAGAAATTCTGCCCTAGAGGTAGTGAGTTCCCTGTTACTGCAGGCATTCCCTTATAGGCCAGACCATATGATGATGTTCAATAAATGATTTTCAAGAATGGTGGGAAATGAGTTGAAAAATATTTTGTTTCAGATAATTCTCCAGAGAAAAATATCTTCAGGTATGTCAAAGTGATGATGATGGACACGATGATAAACATTTATTGAAGACTTACTGTGGGCCAGACATCACACTGAGTGATTCATGTACACATTTTAGTTAATTCTCACAACAACTCTATGAAATAGGTATTATTTTACCTTGATTTGATGCTCAAGGATTGCTCTAATTCGTATAGTCAATATTTGAACTCAGATGTACTGGACTCCAATTTTATACGTCACTGTCCAATGAATAAATGTTAAATGATTTTTCAAAGCTTTTGTACTCTGGAAAACAAATGAAGAAACACATATTCCAGAAGTACAGGACAATGTCTGAACAGGTTTGTCCTCACTGCAAACCTAGCTGGCTAGGAGAAAGAGGAAAGGATTATTTGAAGTAGTCCTGTGATGAAGGAGAGAACAATTATCCTGATTGTCCCCAATTGCCTACTTCTGTAAGAGCCAAGAAGCTCTTATATAGCCATGGAATCTCAGTCAGAAGCTGGGATTAATGATGACTTCCCTTTATCCATAGGCGTGAAAGCTCAGGATGGACAGACGTTTGAACATCCCCGACTGGGAATCCTGCCCTTAACAAATACACTAGATGCAGATACATGGTTTCTTGGCTGCCTACACTCAGGCCCATCTGTCAAGATGGCAGTGTGCCTGCTCACATGTTGGTCAAACTGTCACTAGGGCATAGGTGCCAAGCAATGATAGTTTTAAATGGGCAGCTTGCATAGCACTGTAAGAGCTTGCTCTTCTGCAGAAAAAAAAAAAAAAATTCTGTGATAATACTGAAGGGCTGCAATCTCAAGTGAAAATATTCTTGGTCAATCTCAACATTTAAGTAGAAAAAAGATCTAGACTAGTAGAAAATAATCAGACTAAGGAAGTTAAACATAAAAAGTACTTTGAAGACAAGTAAATTGTTGCACGAAAGCTTTTCACACTGCCAATCTTTCATTAATACATATCATGTTAACCTCTTATGCAATGAAATCCTTGGCTCAACAAGTAATCACTGATTTAAAAAAAACGGAATGATATGTTTTTTTGTGTTCTAAATAAAAGAGCAGGAATGCACTGATTTCTAGTAGTTTGTCTTACACTACATAGGTTCTATTTGTTGGCTGGTTATTTTAAAAATGACAGAAGTCTAATCTATATCCAAGATTAATCTTTTAAATGCACAAAGGAAAGCAGAAATCAAATGAGATTCCTACAGATGAAGAGGGAAAAAAACTATAACTTGTATGAAAAAAGAAACCAAGAACTGAAGTGGGTGCTAAGAAAAAAGAACCTGAGTATTTTCAGTCATGAATTTAAAAATTAGGACTCAGGCAGAACCATAGATCTATTAGTTGTCACATCCCCTAACCATAAGCAAAATGTTCCTACACTACATCTAGGTTTCTATTCTATCCTTAAATATCTTCTAAATTACTGGCATGAAGTATCCAATGTCTTTACTGTCTGGAAATTCTTCCCTAAAACCAAAACCCTAATGCTACAGTTTGAGTCATTTGTTCTTATTCAGTATTCAATGATTTTGAAGAACAGCTGGTCATCATCTTTCTCTGTATAGTTCTTCATATGCAAGTATCAGGACATACTGATTAAATAACCCCTGAGTTTCCTCTTTGCCATGATAAATAAATCTGATTCCATAAACTTTTTCTCACTGGATCAACTTATCAACTCTCTGTCTTATTATTTCAGTTGCTCAACTCTTGGACCTTTCTCAGGCCTGATAAGAAATGTCACTCACATCAACAATGAGCCAATAGAAACTACTCTCTTCCCACACGTACAGCCCGATAAAAGCAGCATAAATCTGAATGACTTTGAAAGTCCAGCAGAATTCTCAGTATTCATCACTGAGGACAGTGGTAAAAGCTTGAAACTACCACTACACTTCTATAAAATATTAGGAACTTAAAACATTCTGAAGTCCCATCACTTTTTTAGCCTTCTGATGGACATTTGTAACACAAAGCAGTAAGTCAAGTTAAGGGTCATGATTATATCCTGTTCTTCCTACCAACATATGACTGCCACACATGGCCCTAAAACAATTCCCTTAAATACCATTACCGTCATATCATGTTCCTGCTCAAGAACATATAGCACCTTCCTAGTAACCAATGAAATTACTTATAAACTCTTGAATCTCGCCAGCAATTCGTAACTTATGAACCAATTGTCCTTCCTTACCTCCTTCCAGGCCTTCAATTGAGTGACTCCCCAAACCAGCCAGTTCTCATTTTCTCTAGGACATAGCATTGCTCATGCTATTCTCTAAAATGTTTTCACGTTTTTTAAGACTCAAGCCATGTCATACCTTCATAAATCTGTACTTAATTGCTCATTTCCTTCTGTCTTTGTTTTGGTACTCAGTTTACAGTGTATGGCCAACTGATTTTTGATAAAGGTTAAAAAACAAAAACTATTCAATGGTGAAAGGGTAGTCTTTTCAACAATCGTTTTGGAGCAACTGGACATCCACAGACAAAAGGAAAAGAAAAAAGAGCCAAAATATAAATCTCACATAGTGTGCAAAAAAATGAACCCACAATGGATCACAGATCTAAATGTAAGATTTAAGTAAAAGAACATCCTCCTAACCTTGAGTTAGGCAGAGAGTTCTGAGATGTGCATGACACCAAAAACACAATCCATACATAAAGAAGTTGGACTTCATCAAAATTAAAAACTTTTGTGCTGCAAAAGAAACTGTAAGAGAATGAAAAGACAAGTCAGAGAGAGAGAGAATACATTTACAAATCATATATTTGGCAAAGAATTTGTATCCAGAACTTACAAAGAACACTCTAAATTCAACAATAGGAAAACAATCACAAAACGGGCAAAAAACTTGAAAAGACAAGTCACCACAGATATGAATGGCAAATAAGCACATGAAAAGACTAGCCATGGGGAGGGGGGGCAGGGGAAACATACGTAACCTAAACATCTGTACCCTCATATTATGCTGAAATAAAAAAAAAAAAAAAAAGACTAGCCATTAGGGAAATGCAAATTAAAGCCATGATGAGATACTACTACACACAGAAAACTCAACAATATCAAATGATGATGAGGATGTGGAGAAACTAGATCTCTCACATAGCACAGTCCCCCCTTATCTGTGGGAGATATGTTCCAAAACCCCCAGTGGATGCCTGAAACCGAGGATAGCACTGAACCCTATATATACTATGTTTTTTCCTATACATGCATACTTATGATAAAGTTTGATGTACATATTAAGCAAAGAGATTAACAATAACTAAAAATAAAATAGAATAAATTTATAACAATATGCCAGCATCACAACTCTTGTGCTTTGGGGCCATTAAGTAAAATAAGGGTGACTTCAACACAAGCATTGCAATACTGGGCAAACTGATAATCTAGGGCTACTAAATGACTAATTGGCAGGTAGTACATAGAGTGTGAATACACTGGACAAAGGAATGATTCAATCCCGCCTGGGACAGTAAGTTGGCACAAGATTTTATCATGCTACTCAGAATGGTGTATAATTTGTAACTTATGAATTATTTCTGGAATTTTCCATTTACTATTTTCAGATCATGGCTGACCAGGGTAACTGAAATTGCAGAAAGCAAAACTGAGGATATGGCGGGACTACTGTAGTGATGATAAGATTGTAAAATGTTGCAGTTATGCTGGAAAAGTCTGGCAGTTTCTTAAGTTAAACATACACTTATCATACAACCCAACAGGTGAACTCTTGGGCATTTATACTAGAAAAATGAAAATTTATATTCACACAAAAACCCATACATGACTGTTCACAGCAGCTTTATTTGCAATCACCAAAAACCAGAAATAACCCACATTTCCTTCCATGGATGAATAAACAAAATGTGGGATAGCCATACAATGGACAAGCAGAGTACAATTACCAACACTGATACAGTATTAGTAATTAAACTTACCAAAATTTCATTTTTTACATCCTTTTGTGTGTTTATATAATTCTATGACATTATATGTATACAGATTCATGTAACCATCACCATAATCAGGACATGGAACTGTCCTATCATCCCTCGGCCCTAACCCCAGCAAAACTGGTCTATTCTCCATTTCTATAATTTTGTCAGTTAGAGAATGCTATATAAATGGAATCACACAATCACATAACCTTTTGAGACTGACTTTTTTCATTCAGTACAATGCCCTTAAACTCCATCCACATTGCTATATGCACTAATAGTTTGTTTCTTTTTGTTAAAGACGATGTTCCCTTCTATGACTGTCCCACGTTTTATTTAACCATTCACCCACTGAAAGAGATGTAGATTGTTTCTGGGTTTTGGCTATCATTAATTAAGTTGCTATGAGCATTCATGTACGGTTTTTTTTTTTTTTGTCCTTTTTTTATTTCAGCATATTATGGGGGTATAGATGTTTAGGTTATGTATGTTGTCCTTGTCCTCCTTTCCCTCCAAGTCCGAGTTTCAAAAATGTCCATCCTTCGGGTGGTGCGCATTGCACTCTTTATGTACGGGTTTTTGTGTGAATGTAAGTTTTTATTTCTCCAGGATAAATGCCCAGGATGGCAACTGCTGAGCTGTATGTCAAGTGCATGTTAACTTCTTGAAAAACTGTCAAACTAATTTCCAGAGTGGTTTCACAATTTTACATTTCCACCAGCAACATATAAGAGGCAATATAAATTTTAAAGTCACAATTTCTAAACTATTTTCTACAAATCTTAACAACCAACAAGGTTAAACCTCTTAAATATTATAACCTAAACTTAAGTTTTTTTAAGATGAATTTTAAAACTTGTTTCTCCTGATTCCCAAGTAAAAGGCTTCTTTTTTTTCCATCACCTCTAACAAAGAATTTACAGTTGACCCTTGAACAATCCGGGCTTGAACTGCAGGATCTACCTACTGCAAATTTTCTTCTGTCTTTGCCACCTCTAAGGCGGTAAGACCAACCTTCCTCTTCTTTCTCTTCTTCAGCCTACTCAATGTGAAGATGACCAGGATGAAGACCTTTATGATGATCCACTTCCACTTAATGAATAATAAATACATTTTCTCTTCCTCATGATTTTCTTAATAATATTTTTCTTTTCTCTAGTTTAAGAACACAGTATATAATACATATAACATACAAAGTATGTGTTAACTTTTTATGTAACCAGTAAGGCTTCCAGTCAATGGTAGGCCATTAATAGTTAAGCTTTTGGGAAGTCAAAAGTTACACTCCCATTATCCATGCGTGAGGAGGAGTCAGTGCTCCTAATCCCCAACTTGTTCAAGGTTCAACTAAAATTACATATAATTTGTATGTTGATAGCTGTTGTCATATTATATAGTAAACTGCCATAAGAAGCGAAAAAGGCAGCTTTGAAACCTACAGTAGAAAGAGTAAAATCTGTTCCTGCATCTTCAAGTCTATAAAGGCTTACGGTATAAAGGACTTTCTAACACTGAGTACTGTGAATTACAATTACAATGCATTAATACATAGTACCATCTAATGATGACATTTGTTTAGCTGTTACTTGGTAAAACAATTTGAGAAAATCAAATAACCTGAAATAAAGCTGTAATTAGCTATATGTCTAACTTCATGGTTTATTTTTTGAAATTTTAGATACAATTGACAATTAGATGATGCAGTCTCTTCTGGGTTCTTAAAAGAAGTAGCTTAAGTCTAGAGCAGACATATCTGCCAACATGCAAGCAACAGCTAGACCGCCAGTTCACAAAGAAAAAATAAATGCACAGAAAAAAATTATAAGATCTCAGAAAGAGTGGAATGCTACTTACTGCCTTGTTCCTAATGACTTGCCGGTCTCATTTTTAGTCCTTTGCAGACCAACTATATTGTACCTGAAAATGAGCTCTATTAAGAAACACATATCCATGATCAGCATGATATTTGCTTAAAAAGTATGACAGAATGTTCCCACATCTCAAACAAATTACCTTGCAATTCAATATGACTTCCATCCAGTATATCTTCCCACTTAGTGAATATAACTTATTGGTAAACATTTTAGTATGCACATATATTTAATATTCATCCTAAATATTTGCAGTCTGAACAGTATATGCCTTAATTTTCAAATCCTAGAGTGCTGGTTCTCATCCTATGGGAACCTATCATAGAGAGACAGGAGTTACTGCAAAGAATCATCAAAATCCATGTATTTACCTAAATGACTAAATAAATAATATGATTCACAAATATATTTTGCCAAGCTGACAAAGATACTGGAGCTAATAAAATTCTTAATAAATTTGTTGAAGAACGTCAGTAAAAGTAGTTTCTTGTCATTAGTATTTACTGATGAATATTAAAAATTTAACTCCTAATACGGACAGAAGGGCACACCTCATACCTCTCTAGACTCTCTAGAGCACTTTTCTATTTTAAAGTAATGCCCATATGTCATGCAGAACAAGAGTAGTAGGATGTGCTTGAATTTGAAAGCAATGATTTGAACCAGCATTGGGAGAGATGGAGCAGGAGTAGGAGTAATTGGGAAAGTACATGACATTACATCACAACAACTTCAGAATGCTGGGTGCCTAAATATCACAGGGCAGGGGGTGCGGGTGGGCGCGTGGCAGGAATTAAAGGGCACGGCACTCTTTTCTTCTTTGTAATGGCAAGTAGGAACATACTCACAGGAATTTTGGTCAAAGAGCCAAACATATACCAGAGTACAAACGTACAAACACATCTTGGGTATAGCATCTAGTTTAATGTTTTGTCAAGATTCTATCACCTCTTTAAATTAATTTTGCATCTTTATTAAAAATTTTCTACATTTTATCATTAATAGTGCAGTTTTTCAAATGTGCCTTAGGCATTTATTGACTTTTTGTGTGCTGAATGGTCAAAAAGTCAAAAAAAAAAAAATGACCTACATTAATTTAAAACAAAGAAAACTTGCTTCAACAAAACCCTACAATAGCCAAGAACAGACTTTGCACCTAGCACAGTTCCTGGCAAATAGGAGACACATGATCTCTAGTGAATAAATAAATCCATCCAAAAAATAACCCTGGCAAGCATGTAAAATATCCTACCAGTCTGAAAAATATTCTTCAGTCCTATTCAGTTACCAATCCATTCTCAGAACCCATCAAGACCAATTTTCATGAAAGCCTCACTCACACACACAAAGAGGCAGCATTTAATTCCCATTAGGCTCACTGCCTGATATATGGAGATATGAGCATTTGCACATTTGCATAAATTCAGGAGTCATCCTTCATTTGATATAAGGTAAATTTGAAAGCTTTGTTTCATTTCCAAATAAGTTTTATTTTTCAAATCAAAAATATTTTTTAAAGTTTTAGTTTTCAAATCAAAATCCTATTCATGTACATATTTTATTAAGGATGCTTTTAAAATTAAAATCTTGTTTTTTCTCTTCTAGACATCTGGGACATTCACTTATATATTTATTATTACTTCACATTAGTTCTCAAATTTTTAAAAAACCTGGCCTATTTCCTTAAGAAATTTAATTTTAGGGTCTGTCAACATTTTGAATGCATTACTGTTATTTTTAAAATATACACTTGCATACTGGAATAAAACTTAGCATAAGCTTTCCATATAACCATTTCCTGGGCACTTACTAACTTACTATATGCCAGCCTCTATGCTTAACACATTACTCCATTATCTCATTTGTTTAACAAATATCTTCTCATAATTTTTGCAGCACTGAGCATAACAAGAAGCTACTGCACTATAAAACTGATATTTGTACTGGATACCCATGCTAAATTGACAGTAATGCCTAACACAAGTTTATTGTTATTAAATTCAAGTTGTGTTACTGTATTAACACAGAATCTGATCAGCAATGTTGAGATGCACAGAGAATACCATCTGTGGTAGCATCAATAGAGCAAGTTATTATTAAGTGACTACTTGAGTTACATTCCCTTCTATAGGTAGCAGATGAAAATCATCTTACCTACCCAGAAATTTAATTCCAATTACTACATGCCATGTTGAACAACATAAATGCAACCTGCACAAAATGACTATATAAAGAACTCGTGCTTCCTTCCAAAATTACTTTAAAATTGCAGATTAAATTCTCCCCCAAAGTATCATGCTCAGCATGTCATAAAAATAAAGGGGCCTTTTTCTGAACTCTTGAAAATAAATGCTGCCCTACATTTTTTTCACTTTTGAATTTTGGACTCAACAGATGAGCAATTCAAGTAAATAATAATAATAATAATAACTAGGTTCTTCGACAGTGCCCTAAAACCACCACCCTCCTAAGACCAAAACTGATTAGATCCATGTTGATCCAGGAAAGAGAGATGGAGGCGAGGGAGGAAGAGACTATACAAAGAAAAACAAAAACGAGTGACTTGAAAGAAAAGACCTTAGAAAAGGGGGTGGCCTCCACAGGAACCCAGTCTCTATCTCTCTCTTATCTCTCAGCGATTCTGGTGCTGTCTGTCAAATTTAACTAAATCTCCTAAGAGTTTTGAGACCAGAACCAAAAACTATTTCGGCAGTAGGAAAATCTGTGTTGCCCTTGAATGCAGTTGCATCAGTCAAGGATGCCACCCTGTCAGCTAGGGAGAGAACAGAGGAACTGTCCAGAGGAGTACGAAAATCCCTTGTAAAAACCGACGGCCACTCTATCGCCTTGAACCATGCCTGAAAGTACAAGTTCTAGGGGCCTGATGGCAACACGACAGGCAAATAAAATAAAGGGGCGCCCTCAGGGTCCCCCGGCCAGGACTGCTCCCCCTCAGCGGGGACAGGCGCCTTCTCCCCGCTCAGGTCTTAAGCCTCCTCTGAGATGCTCTCCCTGACCACCGAACCTAACCCCCACTACTCCGGCCACCGTCGCCTGTCCCGTTTTAGGAAAGGTTTTCGGTATCCGCAAAGTACGATATTTGCGTATATTGTGTTTCCCTTCTAGAATATGAGCTCCGTGGCGACAGAAGGACCTCGTCTGTCCTGTTCGTCCTCAGCTCCAGGCTGACACACAGACCGGGTTTCTCAGGCGAGGCCCCGAGCACTGAGGAGGCGATGCAAGCCTGAGCGCGCTACGGTGCCCGCCAGAATATGGAACTAACTTCGGGCGGGCGGCCTGGGGCCCCGGCGGGGTTTGGGGGAGACCGGAAAGAGGCGGGAGCCGGCACAGGCTGAGGCGACGCGGCGGACCGCGGCCTCAGCGAGCGGTCGAGCCCGGCGGCGCCTCCCGCAGCCCCGCGCCCGCAGGCCGCCCCCGGTTACCGCCGTCCGGGGACCCAGCGCCGACCCCGGCCCCCGGCCGCCCGCCTCCGTGCCCCCGGCTCTGCGCGCGAGCTCTCCGGCCGCGCAGCCCGCGGCGTCCCTACCCTGAGCCGCAGGCCGGCCGCCTTCCGCCCAGTACGAACTTCCCGCCGCTTTCGCCGACTCGCAACTCGGCAGCGGCGCCGGCCCCTTCACACCCGGCAGTACGGAGCCTCCCCATTGGCTCGAGGCGACGCGGGGAGGCGTGGCACGCGGGAGCACGGAAGGGCGAGGTGGAGCCCGCTCCTGCCCCGCCGTCTTTCGGGAATGCCGGGAGCTGTGGACGCGCGCGCCCGAGACTTCCTGGGAAATGGAGTCTTTTAGGCCAAATGAAGACGCAGTCCTGCCCCCAGGGCTTCTGGGAAATGCGGTTTACAGCCTCTGCTCCCGCCCTTCTGATCAAATACAGTACTGTACCCATCAATTCCCTAGGGACCAAAATACATATTGCCCGTGTTCAGAGTAGCTTGATTTACTAAATGGGTTGACAAAGGGCTGGATATAAAAGAGGTCCTGTGTTCCCACTGGCTGTCTCTCCTGCATGCCTGAACTTGCCTTTTCTCACACTCTTGCCCACCATCCTACCGTGCTCTCCCCCTGCAGTCTGGTTCAGGAGACTATAGCCTGGCTCCAATTTGACCGCAGTTCAAACACTAATTCTTCCACTTTATAGCTTTGCAACCTAAGAGAAGTTACTTAACCTTTAAGAGTCTCAGTTTCCTGTTTTTGTTAGGATAAAATGAGATCATCTATATTACACAGGAAAGTGACTCCCAATGCTGGAAGCCTCTTGAGATCCAAGTGTGTCCTTGGCTTTGCGTAAGAAAGAATTCAGGAGCGAGCCAACAGTGTAAAGTGAAAGAAAGATTTATTCAGAAAAGCATAAGAGGTTGCTAGTTCTCCTTGAAGAAAAGAACAGGCCACCTGGTTCCTATTGCCTTTCTATTTAAGCAATGGATTAATTATAGGCTAAACAAGAGGAGGAAAATTCTTGGAAGGGGTGATGTTTCACCATCTTGGTTCTAACCAGTTGGAATTCACCCTGCCTCCATCCGGTTTTGGTCAGGGTGATTTGAGACTTTGTTTTGAGACTTCCTGACTCAGACAGGGTAGCAATGCCCAAAGCAATGCCTAATGCAATGACTGCAGCAATGCCCAAAGCAGTACCTGGCAGTTCACTATCTCATATAGATAGTACTTTGCACTTAGTGCTCAATAAATAGTAGATAATATTAGCATTATTTAGTATTGACATGTGTCTAAATCCCACCTGTCTTTTGTCAATGGAAAAGAATCCAAACTCCGTAAAATAATTTAAAAAAGTTCGTTCTGAGCCAAGTATTTGTGACCATGGCCCAGAGAGCCACGCCTAAGAAGCCTTGAGCAAGTGGTCTCGCCATGGTTGAGTTACAATTTGGTTTTATATATTTTAGGGAGACAGGAATTACACATAAAGTCATAAATCCATACATGGAAGGCATTCATTTGTTCGGCCCCAAAAGGCAGGACATTTCAAATCACAGGTTATGGGTGGGTTTAAAGATTCTTTGGTTTGTAACTGGTTAAAGAAATGAAGGTTTGTCTAAAGGCTTGGAAAGTTTTAAGATAAAGAAGTATGTTAATCAGAAACAAGCCACCGGACATTTACCAAGACTCAAGTGATCTGTTAAGTAAATTGATGACCTGCAGGTGCGGTTTAACTTTTGCCTTACATTGTTACGGCAAGTGTCAGTGACCGGTCCCAGGGGAATAACCAAGCAGCACGCAGAGAGTTGGAGAGTCAGAAAGTTTTATTGCCGGCGGCCCAGATTAAGGTCAAGCCTCCCAAAATCTGAGCACCTTTTCCAGGTTTTTGTCAGGTTTTATACCTTTTCTGGGGGTTACTTTTAATAAATCACACACAGGTACAAATGATTAACCAATTAGCAAAAAGACTTAAAAGTTATCCAATAAACAATAATTCTTATAAGTAGCAGAATCATGATAGGCTTATAACAAACATCATAATCATGACAGGCGTGCAGTTTTGTTCAGCTTTGCTCAACTGCTCTGTGGTTTTTAAGCTTGTAACACTGACAGGTGTCAATGTCTACTTGCTGCTTTGTGGTTTTAAGCAGAACTGGCACAGAAATTTCCCTAAGAACATGGCCTTAGGTTTGTTAATAATTTTATATCTTACAGTTACAAAGAGTAACTCCAAGAGGGACAGGGTATAACTAGGCATGTCTGATCATCCTTCTCCTCGTGGTTGAAACTCAGCTTTGAGGTTTGGTTTGGTTTGGTTTGGGGCAGCATCCCCTTGGCCAATAGGGGGTCCATTCAGTCAGCTAGGAGGGCTTAGAATTTTATTTTAGTTCACACTTTCAAAGCCTATTTTAATGTCTACCTAACCCTCTGTAGTATTTCATCTGTAATTCTCTTATACCACAGTTTGCTTTGTGTTTATAACCTGTTGTCTAAGTCTTCATCACCTATGACAATGTAAGCTTATTGCAGACTGGGACAGTGTTCTAGGTCAAAAGCACCAAAGCCGTAGACAGAGGGAGATGACCAATGAAGCCAATGAAGTGTAAGCATCAGGACCTCACTTGCCTAGGTCCTTTCCAAATCCCTGAAAAGGGCCTTAACAATATGTTTATAAAGCTTTTTCGTTTCATCTTCCAAAATAAGATATTTTTGTATGATTTTCTTAAAGTAGATCTTGCAAAATTGTATAAGCTTAGGTCCCCACAAAACGGGGAGCGGGGAGAGTTGCATCCATGGGACAGGGCAGTGTAGTGCCTGATGTCTTACATGTGCTCCTCCAGATAGCCTCTCTGCCCCGGATACTTCCCCAGACTGCCCTCTGCCCCAGGAAGCTGAAGGCTACAAACCACTTCAAAGTCCCTGTGCTCCCTGGCTTCTGTAGGGAACCCCATAGAGGACTGGAAGGAGAGAAAGGTTGGTTAAAGTAGGTTTTCCCCTGGATCCTTGCTGGCAAGGTCCCCTCCAGTTGGCTGGGCCCTCAGCTGAAGGTCATTGCTCCCTGGTCCACCCGCTAGTTTGCAAGAACAGTCATTCCCTTTGTTCCTCGGTCTGGAAGTGATAACACCATGGCTGCTGCTGAGCCCCACGTTACTGCTCCAACCTGCATGGTCCCACCCCCACAACTTTGTAAATAATCCTGTTGCAAGTAAACCCTCCTCAAATGATCCTGTTTCAAATGTGTTATCTGCTTCCTGTCGAGACCCTGATGGAAACACGTGCCTAAGGTAAGCACTCGATGAATATTTGTTGGCAAAGAGGCTTCAAGATTCACACATCTCATGGGTGTGGAATCCTCTAGCAAGACGCTGTGGCCAGAATCCACTGGAGAGGAAGACATTCTGCACACTCACACGCACCCACACACACGAGCATGCGCTCAGGAGACTTGGAACAGGACTATCTGTCACAGTGTGACCATGTTCCCTAACCTCAGCACAGACACGCGAAAGAAATGTCCCTGCTTCCACACTGGGTTGACAATTGGCTGACCTTAAAGCACAATTAAATCAGCAACAGTGCACAGCATATTCTGGGGTGAGAATGGGATGTATTTATTCTGGAGCTCATGTACCTGGCACTCTCAGTAGGGTGACTTACTGTAAAAAGCTACTTAAATGCAGCTATGTTCCAAGGCAGTTGCCAACACCTCCAACACCACCCACATGCTGAGATGTCCCACCAGTGGCGAGCACAGCAGGACCCCAGTCTAAGTTGCTGTTGCAGAGATCACATGTCTGAAATGCTGTAAGTGAGGCTACAGCTCTGGAACATAGGAGACCGTTGACGAATTTGCATGCGTTAAATTGCTAGGTATCAGGGTCAGGGGTGTGCAGAATGTTAGCTAGACTTGCTATTGCTGGGCTTTAGAAATTAAGAATTGAACTAGGGAGAATAGGTTCATGAAAATAATTCTGCCATTTATTCAAAAATACCTATACAGTCCAAACATTTACCAAACACTGTGAGCCAGTGATTGGGTTAAACTTCGGGAATTCTGGTTTAACTAGTGTTTAAAGGGGCCCTACTCTTTGTTAGGCACTGTGCTGTTTCACATACATTATCTCCCCAATTCTTAGAGGCAAAAAAATATCTCAAAGAATTCAAATGACTCTAGGTCCTTGAATCCATTTTTTTTTCTTTTTTCTTTTCTTTCTTTCTTTCTTTTTTTTTTTTTTTTTTTGAGACAGGGTCTCATTCCGTTGCCCAGGCTGGAGTACAGTGGCATCATCATGGCTCACTGCAACCTCAAACTCCTGAATTCAAGCAATCCTTCTGCCTCAGCCTGCCGAGTAGCTGGGACTACAGGCATCTGCCATGACACCTGGCTAATTTTACTATTTTTGGTAAAGGCAGAGCCTTACTATGTTGCTCAGGCTGGTCTCCAACTCCCGGCCTCAAGCAATCCTGTCTCAGCTTCCCAAAGTGCTAGGATCGCTGGTGTGAGCCACCATGCCCAGCCTCCCAAATCTACTTCTAAATGTTCTTTTCACTGCCCCTTATGCATAGCCTCAGTACATAAGGACGGTTCTTACAAAGAAATAATTTCAGCACAGTGGCAGAGACTTGTACAAAATGTTGTCACAGCGAAGTACTGGTATCCCTGGTTAAGGGGCCATAAGGATAAAGCAGAGTGACCCAGGAGAAGGTTTAGCTCAGTGAGTAAAAATGTTCCAGCTGCCCAGCAGCAAGAGCAGACCAACTAAAACTCTATATACAGGATCTGTGTTGGTTTACCAATAGCTGGGCCCCAGAGGTCCCTTTTTTACGTCTGGGAGCCCTAGCACAAAGGCAAGGAGAAGTGAAAACAGTCCAGGGCACTTTAAGGGAGTGTGAGGAGGGTGGCTTTGGCTCCGCTGTGGCTGGACTCAATCTGTGAAGTTCAAACAGACATGACAGTCATTAGGCAGCAGCAGCGCCCTGGCAGACTGCCCAATACGCACTGGTTCTGCTCATGAGTCAGTCCATGAGCCCTTGTTCTTGTTGTTTTCATCTGCAGAATGGGAACAGCCTTCCTGGCCCAACCACCTCTCTGCCTCCCAGGCTGGTGGGAATCACATGAAGTTGCATCTGAGAAGGGCTTTGATCTCTCCGGAACAAAGCCGCCAGGGTGTTATTACTCAGTGTAAACAGCCTAACAACAACCTCAGGAAATATTACCTCCTGGGAGGAAGGAAACAGGAGGACAGAGAGGAGCAGATGCGATCAGGGGTCTTCTGAGTGCCCTGCCCCAGGTTTGTACTCCCCATGCCCTTCTGATGCTCTGTTTCATCCCAAGTGCCTGGACCTCTTACTAATATTTCCCTTTTAGCATCTTTTGATCATCTACCATGTGCCAGGCACAGTGTCCCAAACACATTTATAATCCAGTGGGACAGACAGGCATCTCCGCAAATTCTAGTAACTACGATTTTTATGACAACCTAATATGTGTTGGGAAAACTGTTTCACATGGCCCTGCGAGGTGGGGGATATGACCCCGGTGTCCAGAGGAAGAGACAAAGCCCCAGAGAAATGAACTGACTTGCTAATTACCAGTAGAGCTGTCCGACTCCAAATCTGTCCTGATGTCCATCGCAGCTGCTGAAGTTGGAAAATGCAATGAGGTAAGAGCTAACTGGAGGCACATACACTGCACGCAGTGAGAATGCAGGAAGAAGAGCAAGTTGTCCTGCCAGGGTTCAGAGACAAGGCAGCATTAGCCCAGTTACTCTGCTGAACTAATCTAGTGACTCCCACAATAGTAGAGACAGGTTCTTTTAGACGTTATGACACAATAATGGATGATTCTAGATTATTCTGAGGTCAGAAGTATATGAAAAGGCCTAGGAAATGTTTCCTCCTTTTCTTCATCCTTGTAATAATGAACTCAGTGATGGTGACGGTGGTGGTGACGTTGATGATGACAGCTTCCATTTATTGAGTTTTAAGCATTTACCAGGCATTGCGCTAATACTTTACAACCACCATTTCAAGAAATCTTCATAATAACCTTTGAGGGTTAGGAACTTTGGTCCCATTGTAGAGGTGAGGATACTGAAGCTCAGGGAAGATAAGTCACTGGCTAAGGTCACACAGCTAGTAAATGATGCACTTGGACTTTAAGCCAAGTTTTTGACTGACTAAGAAGACCAAACATTTATCCACTCTACCATGCGGTGCACCAAACACTCATCATCTCATGTGTTTTTATCTCTTGAGCTGGTTTTCAAAATTCCATTATTATTTTATCTTCCCCAAATCTTGAGAGATTAATAATATAGGAAAATTTAATGTGTGGGCCTCCAAGAATGACTGGATTGTTTCACAGTGCGCTGATGAAACTCTCTGGGCTGAACGTGATGTGAGCCACGTGCAGGTTGCTTTCTGCCCACTTCATGGGAGGAGTGGCCAATAGGGTCTATCGACATTCAGCATCCATTTCCACTGCCTTCTACTGTCCATTCCTACCACAGAGGCAGCAAAACCGAAAATCGCATTTCCCAGACCCTAGAACTTAGGGCTGTGAATGCAAAAAGTCCCCCCAGTTAGATTCCTCAAAGAAGATTTGGAAGGCAGGAGTAAGGTGGCAACATGATCATGCGACCTTGGGATTTTTCTGCAGCAGTAATCCAGTGCCTTGTCTCTAATTTTACGAGTATCAGAAGGCAGCTGTGTTGGAGGCAGTAGCAGCTTCCTAATGTGGTTGTCAGTTTGTGTGGTAAAGAATTGGACCGTGCCCAGAGAGAGGTCTGGCCTTTGTCCTCAGCAGTTGGAAGGTAATCTTGAAGCCCTTGAAATATCATGCCTAACAGGAATATGTTTGTTTACCTGAAGACCTTAGGTCACCAGATAGTCTGACAATATAATTTAGAGTGGGGGCAGGCCATACCAGATAACCTTAGGATAGTGGCTGGTCACTATCCTGATGCGATTTAGGATCGCATTTAGGATGCGATTTAGGATGAGTGTTTTGAGTTATGCAGTATCAGTCGATCTCCAGAGGGACTGGAGAGTGATAGCAGCCACATGGGCAACCAGCTGAACCTTTGTGATGGAGCCTCAATAAAAACTCTGGACACCGAGGCTTGGGTAAGCTTCCCTGGAGGGCAATAGTCCATGTATATTTCCACACATTGGTACTGGGAAAGAAATACTGTCCTAAGCCCATGAGGAGAGGACAATATAGACTTTGCATTTGGAACCCTCCTAGCTTCTGCTTCTTCCCTTGGCTGATTTTAATCTGTAGGCGTTCCCTGGAATAAACCATACCCATGAGTATAACAGCTTTTAATGAGTTCTGGGACTCCTAGCAAATTGTCAAGACTGAAGGTTGTTTGCAGACCTCCTCCCCACCAAACTTGCACTTGGTTTCAGAAGCCAGGATGGTCTTGTGGATTGTATTCTCTCTAACCGTACAGTTGGCTAAAACTCTCGCAGTGCTCTAGCTAGTGCCTGGTAGGCCAGCCCTTCAGTGCTTCACTCCCTATATCCCTTTGTGCTTAAAATACCTAGAGTGGTTAACTGGGTCCTGCATTAAACTTTGACTAATACAGGAGGGAAGCTGCTCTGATAAGTGCAATCTCTCATCCATTCTAAGATGCAAGCTTTTCCCATTTTATTACCTCTGAAATCAGGATATATCTTGCAATCAATGCCAATTATATTAATAATTGGGAGTGGTTTTATTTTTTATTAGTAGCACATAAAATAATGGGACATCTAACACTTGATGGAGTCTTGGACTTGATGACATTCTACAGTACCTGGTGCTTGCCTCATTGGAACTTCTCTCAAGATGATTTCTCCATTTCATTCCACCTCCCACATTGCACACTGGGTCTGACACTCCCAAACTCCCAAGAGCATGGACTTCCCTCCTTTCTCCTGCTCCACATTTTTTGAAATTGAAGACACACCTCCTTAGAGAAAGAGAGAAGCCATGTGGTAATGCAATAGGACATGGGTTTTGTAAATGAGATAGGCCTGAGTCTGAAGCCTCCTTCTGCCCCTTAATTGCTGGGTGACCTTGTACAAATTATTAACCTTGCTGAGCCCCCCTCTTCATCAGTAAATGATGGGAGCTGTTGGGATTAAATGAGATAGCATCTGCAAAATTCTTGGCCCTCGTAGGCACTCAGCGTGGGTTGTTTCCTCCTCCTCCTGCTCATGCCTTTGTTACTGTTCTCCTTCTGAACATCATGAGGTCTGCCTCTCGCATCACTCCATCTCCTAGAGCCAAGCTGCAAGCAGCTGTCACTACGTACTGTCAGTGGCTAGACACAGACTCAGGTCAAATATACGTACATGTCCATATCCAGCTGCCAAGCTGCAAACTGGGAAAGGAAGGGAAGCTTTTTCAAAAACAAAAGCAAATTGTTGCTTTTATTTTTGCAACCATCCAACTCTTGTCATGTTTTGATTTCAGGGCTGCTCCAAGATTCTGGGACAAAAGGCACTATATATAAGCATTATTATGAAACTCAAAGGGGCTCTGCACAAAACAAAATCCTTTCATCACAAGAGAATTGGAGAGACTTGTTACCAAATATAGTTGCTGTGTAGAAAATGCGTTTTTCCTTTTTTCCACACATCCTCACCATTGCCACCTCTGTGTTGTAGCTAAACCCACACTCTATCAATTAATCAGCAAATATTTTAAATGATAATGACTAACATATTTGGCAGTTACCATGTGCCACACATGGTCCTAAGTATTTTATATCTAGTATGTCATTCGGTCTTTTTGGCAATTCTGTGAGGTAGGTACAATTATTAGCCCATTTCACAGGTGAGGAAATTTGAGTCCTAAAGAACTTAGGAAACTTATCCAAAATCATACAGTTAATAAGGGGTGAAGCCAGGGTTTGAACTCAGCTCTATGATGTCAATGGTTATGTTCTTCCTCCGTGTCAGAGGGAATATGGAATTGCACAAAGAATGGCCCGTGGCCCTGATCTTCAGAAATCTGCCATCTGATCATCAGGATAAATTGTCTGGTGACTGGCACGATAGTAACTGTCCTGGCGGTTCAGGTGCAGCAGAAATCTCAGTGAGCCGCGCTCTTCGAGAAGCCAGAGTTCAGGAACTGTCCTTTATTTTTAAGAATTGCTATGTCCACCTCTAACCTCCAACACCAATTTCTCTGACCCTGTAGTTTCTTCCCAGTTCAGGCAACAAGGGCCTTCCAGTTCCATGCCTCAGAGGAGGAAAGCCACGGAGAGGGAGCAAAGATGGTAATTCTCAGCATTCGAATTTTAAAATACAATTTTGAAACTCATGGCAGAAACAATATAATTCAGAGAAGGATTTTTTGAGTTTCAAAAACTTATACTTTTGAGTATCAAAAGTCAAGGCCTTGGAAGAAGGCCAGAGCATGGCAGAAGTTTCAGAAGACTTCTCTCCGCCCAACACTGGATCTGTTTCCGGAAGAGCGGGGAACAGGGAAGAGAAAGGTGTCCCTGAGAAGGGCCCTTGTGCATCCTGCCCCTTCCCCACCCCAAGACCAAATCCCAGGTAGTGGTGGAGACAGAACCTCACACGGGACCCATTTGATGGGTTTCAGAGCAGCAGGTCTCGCCCGTCTCCTGGACGCTCCATCCATCGGGCACCAATTCCTTGTGTTATGGGCTGACTCACACCCCTCCCGTCAACCGCTGGTTTAAGCCTCCCAGTCTCTGGTATTTTGCTATGGCAGCCCTAGCCAACTAATACACACGGTGACCAAAACCTAGAGCTGCAGAGCAGCGGGGCTCCGCCTCCAAACCAATCCCCATCCACCCCCTCCCCCAGGCCGCCCCCCAGCCCGTCTCAAGGCCTGTGGCCTGGCTGCAGGCTCAGCGCCCCATCTCTGTCTCCCACCAACAGCTGGCAGCAGCCTGTCTGTGAACCCGGCCGGGAGTCCTTTCTTCTTCTGTCACTCAGGTTAGAGGGAAAGTACTGTGAGGCCAAAGCATGAGCTGAGAAAGAGATGTTGGTGCAACTGTACTTTAAAATGTTAAAAAGATAGACAGAATTCCTAGGAATATAGCGAAGGGGGACAGGAAAGAACTGTGTTGCACGTCTATTACGGGAGGCCTTCAGAGGATGCTGGCTTATCTGATCCTCAGTATTAAGCCCAAAAGGTAGGTGTGATTACCACTGGCTAACAGATGAGAAATGGGATCTTTAACTGTGCTTGTGACTAGTTAGTGACAGAGTCGGGCTTTATACCCAGGATTAGCTGACTCCCAAGCCATGATAACTCCACACTGCCCACTAAAACTAGGTAAGTAGGCATCTCTCTCTCTCTCTCTCTCTTTCTGCGCAAAAGTCTCTGGCTAATACCTTGAGCGAGAACGAATAATCAGAACATGTAATTAATTGATAAATTATACTCACTTCAAGCAAACAAGCCAGTTGCCGTTTCCTCTCTCACAGGTATGACTTGATTGCAGACCATTAGTGACCACTAATGAAAGAAACCCAGGCTGCAATTCACAAGTATGTTTGAATTTCCCCGGACTTGCATTTCACACCAGGGAGCTGAGCTCAGCCAACATTTTCATAAACTAACACCTGCGCTAGAGGCATAAAGCATGATTTAACTGAGGTAACATTTGTCTTTGGGAATTAAAACAAACCAAAGGATAATTTGGGAACTTGATCATTCTTTCCCGTGACTGTCGTTGGTCTTAACTGAACGTAGAGATAAGCCTCAGGTGTTTTGAAAATCTGTTAAGCAGCTTTAAGAGTATTCAGGACATATTGCAGAGCCCTTCGGCGCCTCCGCTGGTTTAACCTGAAGTTTATTCACTTACTAGTGAGCAAATATTTACTGAGCACCTACTAGGCACTGTGCTAGGCTCTTAGGATAAGGATGAACAAAATGAGATTGTTGTCCATAAGAGGCCACACTGTACTGGGGCAGATGGACACAAACAGACAGTCATAGGACAAGGGGGTTGTTGTACAATGAGGGGGATTGTTGCTCACGCCCTCCCTGCTTTCACAATGAAACTCCCATTCTGCACCCTAAGGGCTGCACTGTTGGAGAGGAATTTCAGCCTCTCTCCCACTCACTGCTCCCAGGTAAGGAGAAGTGACTTGTCCGATTGGTAAGACTAAGAGAAAGAACCCAGCATGGCGGACAGGGGGAGGCTGAGCGCCTCTCTCTCTCTCTCTCTCTCTCTCTCACTTGGTTCCTGCCCAGCCCTCCAAGGTGTAAGAAAGCTTGGGTCAGGCCTGGGACCTGCCTTCCTGCTCAGGTCTGGAAGCACACTCTCTCTCTGGCTCACAGGTGTGGGCAGAGACTCCTTGTGTCTAGTTGTGAATGGCTAGGCTCAGGGGAGTCACCCCAGGGTTTAGATCCAGGCCAATGTCTAAGGAAGCCCATTGGCCACAGGTCAAGCCATATTCTCCAGTCAAACTTTACCTATAATAACGCTGGCATGTTGCTCCATCTGTTTGATTCTGTGTCTATATTTCCACGTATTTCCACACTCAGAGGGAAGGAAATGAGTGTTATTTAATTGGGCTCCTAAACCCCCGTAGCTAGGACGGTGGTGAGCAGGAGGAGGTGAAGGAGCGAAGAGGAGAGACGGCAGGCCCAGCGGAGGGGGTGGGGCTGCTGAATAAGGCTGGACCCTGGAGTGGGGTTCTGCAGGAGGAGTAGGTGTGAATCAAACAGACAGGCATGGGAAGGGCATTCCTGGTGGGAGGAAGGGCACATGCAAAAGCACGGAAGTAGGAAACAGGCTTGGCACATTGGAGAAATTGTCAAAAGCTCCCCTCGTCTTCTAACTCTCCATGGACTGCACCTGCTTAGCAGTGGCTGCCGCTTTAGAGAGATCTCTGTCCGCACGTCCTCATCTCTCTGAGTCCTGTGGCAATTGCATTCCCATCACAATGCTCTATCCCCAAATAAACACCTTTTCTTTTGGAGGGCCTCTCTCTCTTTGTTATTTAGGTTGACAGGCCCCCTGGCCCCTGCCCTCACCACTGCACCCCCAGGCCTCTCTCTCAGCACCCTACATCCTCTCTTTAAAGCACTCATCACCAAATTCAACATCCGAATGTAACTGCATCTTCCGTTGTTTGTCTTCTGCACCCGACTGAAGATGCACAGGGCAGAGAGCTCGCACAGTGCCTGGCACACCGTCCACACCCACCAAATATTTGTCAAATGAATAAATGAATTGTTTGGTATGGCTGACTTACCAAAGCCTGGGCTCGTGTAATGTATTAATATCTTTTCTACTAATGTCATTAAAATACATTCCTGCCACATGACTTCACCCCCCTTGTGAGCCTGGAGGGATTTAAATCACCAATAATCACTCTGGTTTGTAGCTGGGTTTATTTGTACATATCTGTTACCGACTACCTTTAAGCATGATCGGGAACTTCTGAGTGTAATATGTATGACTCAGTATTTTGATTAATCAGCTCAGTAGGGAAAATTTCTGTGGGTAATCAGACTGAACATAAAGACAGGGCACATGCTGAGAATGAATGGAGGGAGGGGCAAGAGGGAGAGAGACAGAGATAAGAATTCTTTTGTAGCCAGAAAGGCAGTTTGAGTCAGAGCCACAGACCGTGTAAAGTTTCTGTACAGTGAGGTTGGCAGCTGTATTAGTTTCCTGGGGCTGCTACAACAAATTACCACATATCGGTGACCTACAATAACAGAAATGCACAGTTCTGGAAGTCGAAATTCCTAAAGCAAGGTGCCAGCAGAGCTGCGCTCCCTCCGAAGGCTCCAGGAGAGAATCTTTCCTTGCCTCTTCCAGCTTCTGGTGGCTCCTGGCATTCCTTGGCTTGTGGCAGCATCGTTCCCCTTTCTGCCTCCAAGGCATGTGGCTTTCTTCCCCGAGTGTCTTAAATCTCCCTTTCCTTTATCTTTTAAGGAAACTAGTCACTGCATTTAGGGCCCACTTGAAATGCGGGATGATCTCATCTCAAGATCCTTAAATTAATTATATCAGCAAAGACCTTATTTCCAAATAAGATCATGTTCACAAGTACCCAGAGTTAGAACTTGGGCATACCTTTTTGGGGCACATAGTGTAACACACGACAGCAGCCATGGTGGATATTGCTGCATAACTCCCTTCAATGGAGTTAAAGTGTAGAGACTACCCTGAGAGTCAACTCCCCCTGCCCTCAGGCGTTGCTGGGCATGGCTCCTGCTGCTATGTGTCCTCTCCAAGTTGGAGCCCACTCTGGCCCAAGCCCAGTGCTGAGTGTCATTAACCATTCTGCAAGGTCCCCACTCTTCAAGAAGGAAACAGAGGCTATATCAGCTGCTCAAGTTCACACACACAGGAGTCAAGATTTGAACCCAGGTGTGTCTCCAAAGCCAAGTCTATGGCCATCCTGCACTGCTTGAACCACTCCCATTGTTAGCCGTTGTATTCTCTAAACTCATTTGTTAAAACACAAACACTTCCTGAGAGAGGTTACCCACGCCTTCTTGGAAACCCTGATTGTAGAAGAGTGTGTTAGATCACCTTCCTCTAGAACATGAGTAACCCCAGGGTGTACACGTGAGGAAAGGCAGTAAGATGGAGCTTGGATACAAGGGTAAATTTACAAATTGAGAAACTGACGCCTAGAGAGGTAAAGTGACTCGAGCAGGAGTACACCGCAAATCAGTGGCATAATCAGAAATACACCCGAGAGTCCTGACTCTGCATCAGGAAACTTGGAAGGCATCAGCCAATATGAAATATCCTAAATTGGCTGTGCTAAAGGGTTACTATCAGTGGAAACAAGTTTAGATAGCAAGGGCCCAGGCCAACTCTGAAGAGACTCTCTCTGGTCAACCCTTCCCATGACACCTCCAGAACTGCACAGTTCAGAGAGGAGAGTTAAAGAGGATGGATTCGAGTGCAAAGAGACCTGAGTTTTAATAGTAAGCCTATTACTAAGGACTCAAGTGACCCAGAGCCAGTCACTTCTCCCCTCTGAGGCTTAGCATCCTCAACTTTAAGCAAAAAGGTTGGATTTAGTAATCTCCAAAGTGCCTCTAGCACTAAGCATTTATTGTTCAAGGCCAGCAAGAGCTAATTGAAACCCCAGACATCTATTGTTTCCATTACCTGACATCTTTTCCCCCTTCCTCTATTAGCAGCTTTCCACTATTCCAATAGGGAACCCTCACCTCTAACTTTTACCTTACAGGTGGAAAGGGCCGATGCTCTGGAATGAGCATGTGACAGAGGCCTAGCCAATCAGAGCAGTTTGCTCCCTGGAGATGGGGATTGGTTCGGGGATAGACATGTGATTCAAGCTGAGCCAATGAGATTCAATCCAGAGGATTTTGTTGAAAATGTTAGGAGAAAGAAGTTCTCTTTCTGCTGGCATTGGCAAGCAGTGAGAATGAAGGGTGAGCAAAGGATGGCAGCATGAAGGGGAGCCTGACTGACTGTGATGTCCAGGGGCAGAGGGAAACCAAGTCCTGATGACACTGACACTGCTGGAGCATCCGGATGCAACCGTGCCTGAACTCCGAACACTCATGCTCCTGAGATACTTCGTTACATGAGCCATAAGCCAGTATAGTCCTTTCTTCTTCTTTCTTTCTTTTTTTTTTCTTAAGCCACTTTAAGTTGTTACTTGCAACTAAAAGTTTTCTGATTGACAGAAAAGCCCTTATTTTAAGGATGAAAAACTGGAAACTCAAGAATGAAAAAAATAACTTTTCCATATAATCTGACAGCAGGAAGCACCTCAAAGCCCATCAAGTCCAATTCCCACTATTTATAGATAAAGAAACTGGTATCCAGAGATGGAAGTGACTTTTTATGTGTATACAACACACACATACACACACACACACACAGAGCAGTGTGAATTGTCTTATTACAATACGGAGAAACTCTGTTTATCATCAAACATTTCATACATCCTATTACATGTGAGAGAATTATTATCTAGCCTGATGCTGTGAAATGCTTTTTCCCATAATGGAATTTTACTCTGGAAGTGTATTTTGGTATTAAAAGGTTCCCCTTTATAATGTCGATGGTTCAATCTGTGATCTAAAAGGCACTTAAACGCTTTGAACAAGAGGCATAAAAAGCTTTTATTGAAAAAGCCTTCTGGATCTACCAATTTTGCCATTGATCCTTCTCCCCAGAAGGCCTCTCTGGAAGCAGCCCATGCCGTAGCAAATCCCATAGCGGGGTTGGGTCTCCAGAGGGGGAGTAAGGCACGTTTCAGAGGGCTGCACTTTCTGTGTGCCCATTTGCAGATATCAAAACATTCTGGATGGACTGCAGCAAACTTCTTTAAGCACATCCTTCTAAGCAAAGACATTTGAGCAATCTAGAAAGCCCATGAAGCTTGATTCTAACTCCCCTCATTACTCCCAGTGGGTTTCCTTGGTTAGGTCACCTCACCTATAAAATCAGTTCAATAACACCAGCTCCCATGTTCTCGGGAGGGATCAGTCAATTACAGTTGCTAAGAAACTTGGTACATATGGGTGCTCAGTGAGTGTAGGTTCCCTGTTCCTGGTTGACATGCTTCTTTAATAACTGAGAGACTCAGGTCCCGCTGAGAACAGTGATGTCATGGAAAGAATCCCACACTTAGAGCCAGGAGACCACTGACCTCTCAGCTTTACCCTGGGCAATTCATTCACTTCTCTAAGCCTCCATTTCCTCATCATAAAGGGGCATTTGAAATGTCGCAGAGCTGTCATTGTCACTCACGTTGAGCATGGATTAATATGGCTTCCTCCAACTCTGATTGCATGTGACCTTTCAGCTGTCGCCTGCCATGGAAAAGAGGATCTGATTGGCACTTCTTGGTCATTGACCCACACTTTGCCAACAGCTGGGGACCAAAGACATTTGGTCCACTGCCTCATCAGCAGGGGCTATGGGCAGTAGTACCCCATGAAAGGGGTTGTGAGCAGAACAGCAATGAGAAGCTAGAGTCATAGCACTCTTCCCAGAGAGCGTCCCATGGAACAGGGGTCCTACCAGAGTTCCAAAGTGAAATACGTGATGGAAACATTGCATCCTGCACTTTCTGCACGGAGATTTCCAATGCCCATCAACGTATTTAACTCCTGCAGTCAAAGAGGAAAAGTAATCTTATTTGATCTTAGACTTCTCAAACATATTTCACCATAGAACATCTTGCCCCCAAGCATCATCTAGCACCATTCTGCAGCATGAATGGAAGGCAGGGCACCCTTGACGGAGCAGGGCTCCAAGATTCCAGAAGCTCAAATGGAATTTCAAGCTATTTCTTTTTTTTTTTTTTAACAACTGGTAATCAATTTATTAAAACAGTTGACTTAAGCATCTGCAATAGTGACTTCAACCTCCACTCCTGACTCAATACTGACAGAAGTAATCTGCTTAACAATCTCAGAAGGACTATGCAAGTCAATGAGTCGCTTGTGGATTCTCGTCTGGAAACGGTCCCAAGTCGTAGAGCCTTCACCACAAGGATTTCTTGTAGAGATTCTTGGTAGGCATCCAAACTGGTCCTTTCACTTTGAAGTTCTTTTCCTTTGCGCCTCTGATCAAGTCAGCACACACCTTTTCCAAGGACTCACGTTGCGGCTGGTTAAGGTAATTCTTATTCGGTGAATTGCCACCTCCGGCTCCGCGGGTGTTTTTCCGGTATCTTTAAAAGCCATGGCTGCGGCGCGGCTTCCTGACGGACTTGTTCCTCGCTGAGAGCGAACAGCAGTGAGTCAGGAGCAAAAGCGGGCACGACAAGGCTCCGCTGCACCCTCGGCCACGTCTTCCTCGAAAAGCTCAAGCTATTTCTTATTGCTCATAGTCCTGTGATACTCCACATGCGTCCCTTTGGGTATTCCAGAATGAAGCCATACTTTAGGCCACATTGTTCGCTGTTCTCGAAGCATTCATTGATTCATGCATGTGGCCCACCCTCACAAATTGTACCCCACTTCCCATGTACTCTCCTAGGCAAAGAGAACACCTGCCACAGTACGGCTCCCGGCTGGGGGGGGACAGACACACGAACGACGGAGAGTGAAAAGATCTGTAAGATGGACGCGCACCTTGTGGGGTGAGGTGGCGAGAAGCCTTGCTCGAAAAATGAGTTGCCGCCCTAGAAAATCATCAGAGAAGACAGGACGTGGCAGCACTTGCAAAGGCCTAGAAGGAAGACAGAGGGCACTTCTGCAATTGCAGGTAATTAAATTAGGGCAGAGCGCAGGGAATGAGAGGAGAGGAACGGAAAGGTAGTAGGGCCAGACCATGCAGAATTTACTGAGCCATGTACGCTAAAGGATTAGGTTTCCTTTGGAAGAGTTGAATGTCTGTGAGAGTGTGCGTGAGTGTGTGTGTAGTGGGGGCGGGGGTATGACGTGGTTAGATCTATGGTTAGCAATAATCCTAACACCCTATGGAGTTGGGCTGGGAGAGACCCCCGGAAGCATCTGATAATGGCCGATAGGCAAGATGTGCTTCAAAAGGTTAAAGAGGGCTGCAAATTCCTTGTCGATCTCCTGATTGAGGGATGAAGCTTATTCCCTTTTATCTGGGCTGGCCTTGGTGACTTGGTTGGCCAATAGAATGCTGGAGAAGTGACAATGTGGCATTCCAAGCCCAGGTCATAAGAACCCTTGCAGTTTCTACCTGGGCTTCTTGGAATACTCAAGGGGGAGCCAGCTATGCCCTGAGACCACCATGCTGTAAGGAAGCCCAAGCTAGACACGTGAGAGGTGTGTACTGAGAGAGAGCCATCCAGCCAGTCCCACTGGCCTAGATGACCCAGCCCAATCATCAGACATGTCAGTGCAGATGTCATCTTGGGTAATCCCGTCCCAGCAAACACAGCGTGGGGAAAATCAAGGAGCCCCGCTGGCAGCCAGAACCAAGGCCCCAGTGCCACAGCTCCAGCGGGGTCTCCCAGGCATCTCCAGTTGTTCAAGTCACGCTGGCTGAGGCCCAGCCATTGTGGAGCAGAGAACAGCCATCCCGAATGTTCTGCCCCAATCCCTAACCTACAAAGTTGTGTATATAATACAACGGAGATGTTGTTTTATGCCACTAACTTTGGGAGTGGTTTCTTACACAGCAAGAGATAAACCGAACACTGGACAAGCTCAAGGCACCAAATCTAGTGGAAACACCCTGTGAAAAGGAGTTATTGTTTATTGGCTACAGAGTTTCAGTTTGGGGAATGAAGAGTCGTGGAGATGGATGATACTGAGGGGTGCACAGCAGTGTGAATGCACTCAATGTCACTGAACCGTGCAGTGAAAATGGGTTATGATGATAAATTTCATGTCATGAGTATTTTACACATTAATTTTTTAATCCTGTGAAAAGATAGGAAGTAGTGCACACACGCACGCACGCCCTCTTCTCAGAGACATCTCCTGTTTCATGCATGTACATTCTCACCTGTCCTCTGCCCTCACATGCATGTGTCACTTTGTAGCCACAATTTGGAAGGCTTGGGGACAGGGGCCCCTGAGAAAGAACACATCATAAATATAGAGAAGCTCATCGGTAGGTGGGCTTCATTCATTAATGAGAATTTAATACAAACCCAGGAGCCCGGCAACAGCACCATGTCAGTCAGCGTTCTGTTCCCACGGCGAGACCATCTCCGCAGCAGTTTCTTACGTTCCTGGGTCAAATGCAAGACCTCACTGCAAAGCCAGCCAAAGCCTCCCTTCAAAGAGGGCATTTGTGGGAACTTCAGGCCATTCATCCACTCCCACGGATCAAAGTCTGCGTAGGCTTTGCCAAAGGCACTGCATAGCCTCACCTCCGCCTTCCGAGGCTGAGAGAAGCCTTGGGAAGAGGAGGGCATGCTGCAGGAAGGGGAAAGGGTCTGGGCAGGGTCTCAGAGTGAGCATCCTCTCCAGGTTGTTGCCCGAGATGCCTGAGCCCTCTCTGTGATCAGGGACCTGTGCTGAGATCCCAGTTCTGAAGCTAAGATTCTCTGTAATGTGGAGGTTTAGCTGGTTTTTTTGGGTGGGGGTGGGTGTATTATGGGGCCATGGGGAGGTAGTCAACTTGCAAACATTCAGTCTAGGAGAGAGAGCCTTGAGACCAGCCTAAAAGGTTGTTATGGGTTGCATTGTGTCTCCCCAAATTTCGTATGTTGAAGTGCTAACCTTTAGTACCTCAAATGTGACCTTACTTGAAATTAGGGTCATTATAGAAATAATTAGCTAAGATGAGGTCATACTGGAGGGGGGTGGGCCCTTAATCCAACATGACGGGCGTCCTTACAAAAGGAGGAAATTAAGACATAGACACGAGCACAGGGAAAAGGCCATGCAAAGATCAGGGTTCTGCTGCCACAGCCAAGGAACTACCTACCAGAAGCTCGGAGGGAGGCCTGGGACAGACGCTCCCCTGGCACCTTCAGATGGAGTGCAGCCCCGCTGTGAGACAGCACGTGAGACAGTACATTTCTGCTGTTTTGTACCACCTGGTCTGTGGGACTTTGTCACAGCAGGCCTGGGAATCTCATACAAGTGATTGTTTGTCTAACAAGCACGCATTCACGGAGCTCCTCCTGTATCCTGCCCTGCTGCAGGGATGAGTAAGACGTAACACCTCTTTGTGCTCAAGGGCCCTCGAAAGACAAACTTATCCCAAAGTGTCATGGACTAAGTGGCGTCCTCCCCACCCCCAAAGTCATATGTTGAAGTCCTAATCCCCAGGACCTCAGAATGTGACTGTATTTGGAGACAGGGCCTTTAAAGAGGTGATTAAGTTAAAGACGAGGTCCTTAGGGTGGGTCTCATCCCGTGTGACTGGGCACAGACACGCACGGAGGGAAGGCCACATGAAGACACAGCAAGAAGACAGCCAACTACAAGCTGAGGAGAGAGGCCTCAGGAGAAACACCCACCGCTGACACCTTGATCCGGGACTTCTGGCCTCCAGGACCATGAGAATACAAATTTCTGCTGTGTAAGCCAGCCGTCTGTGGTATCTTGTTATGGCGGCCCTAGCAAACCAGTGCCCAAAGGAACATACTAAGTTCATATGAATACAGTGCAGGAAAGAGGCCCCCAACCAGCCCAGGAAAACGGGAAAGGCTTCTGAGAAGAAGTGACATCCAAAATTTTGGTAACCCCCAGGACCGTGAGGGACAAGCTTCCCCATTAAATAAACACCTGTGTTGTGTTTGACTTTGGGCATTCTGGCACTTGACTCACACTCTCCTATCTTTTTTTTTTTTTTTTTTTGAGACAGAGTCTCACTCTGTTGCCCGGGCTAGAGTGCTGTGGCATTAGCCTAGCTCACAGCAACCTCAAACTCCTGAGCTCAAGCGATCCTCCTGCCTCAGCCTCCCAAGTAGCTGGAACTACAGGCATGTGCCACCATGCCCGGCTAATTTTTTCTATATATTTTTAGCTGTCCAATTAATTTCTTTTTATTTCTGGTAGAGACAGGATCTCACTCTTGCTCAGGCTGGTCTTGAACTCCTGAGCTCAAACAATCCACCTGCCTCGGCCTCCCAGATTGCTAGGATTACAGGCGTGAGCCACTGCGCCCCGCCTGAGTCTTATTTCTGTGTTACATTTGAATGATTTTTTTTTTATGATTGCCTAGATTTGTATATGTTGTTTGTTCATTTTTAAATCTATGTGTTTTTATGTTTCCTTAGGTTTTTGTTTCTATTATTGGGTCCAGCAGGCAAGGCACCACAATACCATGAAATTGGAAGATCAATAGCCACTCTGATGACAGATGAGGTAATTAAAATAGGCTAAAATCCCTTTGAAGCAGACACTGATTAGGAAGCATATATTATATATTAAATTGCAGTTCTCCTTTCATAGTGAAATTTAAAAAACTGTCCTTTCTGTCTGTACTGTTTTTTCTCATATTCAGGCTTAACTATTTGCCTTTCGTAAAGTCATCAAGACCTTTTTATCAGGATCAGTGGGAACTTTTTAATCTTTTTTTGTTTTAGGCATTTGAAATTATTGACTACCTTCTTAATATTTTGAAATATTTTTCATCATTTCCCTGCATATCAGCATATCATCTCTTTCGATTTTTCTCAGAAATTTTTTTGCTTATAAATTTCTCTCTCCCATTTGGGGACCTTATCTTTGACCACGGCATCAGTGACTTCCTATGATATATTTAGATTTAAACGTAAACTCTTTACCATTGTCTTAACCGGTCCTACCTGAGCTAGTCTTTGCATACTTCTCAAAGCTTATGTCCTAATACTACTCACCCCTCCTCCCTTACTTTCCTCCTGCCAAAGTAGTTTCCGTTTTGTTCTTCGGATGTGTTATGCTCATTTCTGCCTCTGGACATTTAAAATTGCTAATGCTTCTGCCTGAGCGCTTTCTCAGCCACCCCAGGCCGCCCTGCCTTTGTATAGTTTTGTCCTTCATTTTGTTCAGATTTCTCCCACGGTATTACCTCCTCTCAGAGTACCTTCCCTGGCCACTTTGTTCTTCCCGTTCAGCTTCCTTTCTTCACCCTGCTTTATTTTTATCAAAACATATATCATTGCTTACAATTATATATTTATTTAATTACTTGTTTTGCTATCTGTTCCCCTGGAACAAAAAGTTCTTGAGTATAGGGACTTTGCCTTAACCGTCTCCATTGCACTATCCACAGTGCTTAGCATTGTGTCTAACAAGCAGTAGGTGACCAGTAAATATTTGTCATTAAATAAATTATTTAAGTAAAATTGTTTGCATAAGCCTTGATTATTTTCTTGGAATAAATGACATTTAAATGTCACAGAAGTAGAATGACATGCCACAGTATTTTATTCTCTAATGAATTACTGAATGAATTTCCCATGCATAATTTCCTTTTTTTAAAATTGTTTTGCCTTAACACATCACTATTTTCTTTCGTTGTTTGTTATTGTTAATTTATCTGATAATACAAATAAATAGTGGGTTATGTTTTATAGTTGTTACTCAGGGTAGGGTGAATACCTGCCTAGGCTAAGAGTTTAGGTAATTTTCTTTATCATAAATAAGATTTATGGTATCAAAAGTGAATTTACTATGTCTAGAATTTTCTTTCAACTTTAAAGTCTTTTTGCTCAATATGTTTCTTTCTTTAGATATTTCATGATGTAGCTTATAAAGCAAAAGACAGAAATGACCTCTTATCTGGAATTGATGAATTTTTAGATCAAGTAACTGTCCTACCTCCAGGAGAGTGGGATCCTTCTATACGCATAGAGCCACCAAAAAGTGTTCCTTCCCAGGTGAGA
The DNA here is from genome assembly GCA_963575035.1 of Avahi laniger. NCBI lineage: Eukaryota > Metazoa > Chordata > Mammalia > Primates > Indriidae > Avahi > Avahi laniger. Next base: position 27,319 of record CAUYSK010067490.1, on the reverse strand, counting down.
ATCCAGAGCTGCTGTTCTGTGAGTTTTTTTTAATTAAAAAATTTTTTAATAGGTTATAAATTTTTACGATTTAGAAATTAAAATTATATAACACTCAGAGAAGTTGTATCCCTACCGTGTCCCTTTTACTGTCTCAGCCACATACCCACTTCCTGTGGGTAACTATTTGTGATTAGTTTTTTATTTATCCTTCTAGTTTTCTTTCAGTACACGGAAATATGAGCATGTATTGTAGTCTTATTTATTCCTCTTACCAAAAGTTAATATTCTATATATACTGATCTACACCTTGCTTTTTTCCATATAACAATATATCCTGGAGATTTGCTCGTAAGAAATCATGGAAATAGTCCTTGCCCTTTTTTCATAGTTGTATTATATTCCATTTATGGTTGTAATATAGTTTAATCTATTCCTGGGCTCTGGTTGTTTTCAGTCTTTTGCTGTTATGAATCATTTCATGGTACTCATATGCCATTTTAGTCTTGTGCAGATATATCTGTTGGATAGATCCACAGAAATAGGATTGCTGGCTCAGAGGGGAATTTACCAGAGTTCCTTCTATTGACTTGAACTGTTTGGACTCTCACAGTGGTATATGAGAGTGTCTGTTTCCCTACATCCTCACTAACAGTATGTTGCCAAGCTTTTGGGTATCTGTCATTGTGATACGTAGCTCTATGTTGCTATTTCAAGCATTTTAGTAGGGTTTTAATTTGTATTTCTGTAATTAATGAGGTTGAATATTCCTGATTATCTTTTGTTCATTGTCCTCTACTATCTTTTTTTTTATATTTAAATCGTTCATTGATCCTTTGGGGTTTATCATGGTGTATGTGAGCAGGCAACCAACTTTATCTTTTTTCTAAATTGCTGCCTGATTGTCCCAGTTCATTAAAATGTTAAACATTGCTCCCCTTGATTGGTGATATTGCCTTTATCATTAACTAAATTTTCATCTGCATAGAGCTCTGTTTCTGGAATTTCTTTTATTTTTCATTGGTCTATTCATAGACCAATTCTGTACTCCTTAATTTTTGAGGCTTTTTGGTATATTTTAATATTTGGTAGGTCTAGATTTGTTCTTTCTTTCTTACTCTCATTTTTCTGAGTTTCCTTGGCTAGCTTCTTCACATGTTTATTTTTCTATCTAAACTTTAAAATTAGCTTTATACTTCCAGAAATAAAATCTGATGGTTTTTTTTTTTTTTTTTTTGAGACAGAGTCTCGCTCTGTTGCCCTGGCTAGAGTAACTGCCGTGGCGTCAGCCTAGCTCACAGCAACCTCAGACTCCTGGGCTCAAGCGATCCTCCTGCCTCAGCCTCCCGAGTAGCTGGGACTACAGGCATGCGTCACCATGCCTGGCTAATTTTTTCTATATATTTTTAGTTGTCCAGATAATTTCTTTCTATTTTTTTTAGTAGAGACGGAGTCTCACTCTTGCTCAGGCTGGTCTCGAACTCCTGAGCTCAAACAATCTGCCTGCCTCGGCCTCCCAGAGTGCTAGGATTACAGGCATGAGCCACTGTGCCTGGCCCTGATGGTTTTTAAAAGATTGTGATGACAAATAAATTTCTCAGTGAACTGAGAGAAAATTGACATCTTTATGACATTGACTCTTCGTAGTCAAGAATGTGGTATGTCTCTCCCTTGCTGATTTTCTGTTTCAAGTTGGTTTTTGTATCCTTAAGGAATGTCATCAAGTTTTCTTTATCTATAATTTATATGCTTCTTGATGTATCTTTGTTTATTTGTTGCTTGTACATGTATATGAAGACTATTTTTTATATATATGGGTGACCCTTGAACAACACGGGTTTTAACTGTACAGGTCCAATTATATGCAGATTTTTTTCAATAAATATATTGGAAAAATTTTTGGAGATTTGCAAAAACTTGAAAAAACTCTCAGATGAACTGCATAGCCTAGAAGTGATTGAAAAATTAAGAAAAAGATATGTAATGAATGCATAAAATATATATAGATTCTAGTTTATCATTTATTCTCATAAAATATACACAAATCTATTATAAAAATATAAAACTTATAAAAATTTATGCACACAGACACAAGTGATATACATGGCCACCATTCGCAGAGAGAAATGTAAACAAATGTAAACATGTAATATTAAATCATAAATGCATAAAATTAACTATAGTACTTACTTTATTACTGTAATTATTTTGTAGCCACCTCTTGTTGACATTATGGTGAGCTTAGTTGTTTTGAGTATCTGCTTAAAACACGAATTATCTGCTTAAAACACTGTTTTAATTATCTCCACATGAGCAGTTGGTCTCTCTAGTAAATTGCACATCGAAGTAAAAAGTGATCTCCCCTGGTTCTTGTGTATTTTTCATTGTGTTTAATGCAATATCATAAGCCTTGAGTAACACTATAGGATCCATATGAAGTGCTGCAATTGATGTTGGAAGTGCTCCCAGGAAACAGAGAAAAGTCATGGTATTATAAGAAAAAGTTAAATTGCTTGGTAGACATTATAGATTGAGGTCTGCAGCTGGAGTTGTCTGCCGTGTCAAGGTAAATGAATCCAGCCTAAGGACTACTGCGAAAAAGAAAAGGAGACTGGGTGCGGTGGTTCATGCCTGTAATCCCAGCACTTTGGGAGGCTGAGGTGGGAGGATTGTTTGAACCTAGGAGTTTGAGACTAGTCTAGACAACGTATGGAGACCCTGTGTCAAAAAGAAAAAGGAAATTCATGAAGCCATTTGTGTAACTGTGCCAGCAGGTGTGAAACCTTGCACTTTTTCAAAATACCTTTTTATCTTGTATTGAAAATGCAGCTTTTGTGGGGGTGCAGGATTGCTGTAAGAGAGGCATACCTATATATTAATATGATTCAAGGAAAAGCAAAGTCATTATATGACAACTTAAAGCAAAAGGAAGGTGAAGGATCTGAAACTGGAGAATTTAATGCTAGGAAAGGATAGTTTGATAATTTTAGAAAGGAATTTGGCTTAAAATGTGTCAAGATAACAAGAGAAGTAGCTTCTGCTGACCAAGAGGCAGCAGATGGGTTCCCAGACCAGACGCCATTAAGAAAATCATTGAGGGAGAAAGGATGTCTGCCCGAACAGGATTTTAATGCAAATGAAAGTGCCCAATTTTGGAAAAAAATGCCACAAAAGACATTTATTGGTAAGGAAGAGAAGTGAGCACCAAGATTTAAGGCAGGAAGGGATAGGCTAACTCTTCTGTTTTGTGTAAATGTATTTGGGTTTATGATCAGGACTGCCCTTACCTATAAAGTGCTTACCCCTTATCCTTGAATGGAATAGACAAAAAAACCTGCCAGTCTTTTGATTATACAACAAGAAGGCCTAGACAATGAGAACCCTTTTTCTGGATTGGTTCCATCTTTGCTTTGTTCCTCAAGTCAGGAAGTACCTTGCCAGTAAGGGACTGCCTCCTAAAGTTCTTTTGAAAGTGGACAATGCCCTGGCCACTCAAAACCCCATGAGTTCAACACCTAAGGGTATCAAGATAGTCTGCTTGCCTCAAAATACAACGCCTCTAATTCAGCCTCTGGATCATGCGGTCATAAGGACCTTTAAGGCTCATTGCATATGATACTCTGTGGAAAGGATTGTAAATGCTGTAGAAGAGAACCTCAGTATAGAGAACATCATGAAAGTCTGGAAAGAGTAAACCATTGAAGATGCCGTCATTGTTATAGAAAAAGCCATGAATGCCATCAAGTCTGAAACAATAAAGTCCTGCTGGAGAAAACTGTTGTCCAGATGTTGTGCATGACTTCACAGGATTTATGGCGGAGCCACTCAAAGAAGTCATGAAAGAGATTGTAGATATGTGGCTGAAAAGGTAGGGGGTGAAGAGTTTTGGAGAAACCCTTGGGTTTTGGAGACAGTTAAGAGCTAATAGACACCACACCAGAGGAATTGACAGAAGATGACTTGAAGGAGATGAGTGCTTCTGAACCAGTGCCAGACAATGAGGAAGAAGACATAGAAACAGTGCCAGAAAACGAATTGACTTTAGACAATCTGGCAGAAGGGTTCTGATTATTAAAGACTGCTTTTGACTTCTTTTAAAACATGGACCTTTCTATGATATGAGCAGTGCAACTAAAGCAAATGGTGGAAGAAAGATTGGTACCATATAGAAACATTTTTAAAAAAATGAAAAAGCAATAAAGTCAGACACGATGTATTTCCATTAAGTTACACTTAGAGTGTGCCTGCTTCTCCTGCCTCCCCTTCCGCCTCCTTCACCTCGTCCGCCTCTGCTACCTCTGAGACAGCAAGACCAGCCCCTCCTCTTCTTCATCCTCAGCCTACTCAGTGTGAAGATGAGCAGGATGATCTTTATGACGATCTACTTTCACTTAATGAATAGTAAATATATTTTCTAGGTTTGGCGCGGTGATTCATGCCTGTAATCTAGCACTCTGGGAGGCTGGGGCGGGAGGATTGCTTGAGCTCAGGAGTTCGAGACCAGTCTGAGCAATAGTGAGACCCCGTCTCTACTAAACATAGAAACATTAGCCAGCCATCCTGACATGCACCTTTAGTCCCAGCTACTTGGGAGGCTGAGTCAGGAGGATCGCTTGAGCCCAAGAGTTTGAGGTTGCTGTGAGCTGTGATGACTCCACTGTACTCTGCTCTACTCAGGGTGACAGACCAAGACAGTGTCTCAAAAAAAAAAAGGTAAATATATTTTCTCTACCATATGATTTTCTTAATATTTTTTCTTTATTGTAAGAATTAGTGTAAGAATATAGTATATAACATTATCAAATATGTGTTAATTGACTGTTATAGGTAAAGCATTCCAGTCAACAGTAGGCTATTAATAGTTAAGTTTTTGGGGAGTCAAAAAGTTATATGCAGATTTTCAACTGCACAGGGGTTGATGCCCCAACCCCCACATTGTTCAAGGGTCAACTGTGTATTGTTTATCTTGTTACCTTTCTTTTATTATATGTAGTAGTTTTTCAGTCATATTACCTACAATGAGAGATAGTTTTATCCTTCCTTTTCCAAACCTTATACCAAATTTTTCTAAAAAATTTCCAAATCTTATACTGAAATCTTTTTTTTTTTTTTTTGAGACAGAGTCTCACTCTGTTGCCCTGGCTAGAGTGAGTGCCGTGGCGTTAGCCTAGCTCACAGCAACCTCAGACTCCTGGGCTCAAGCGATCCTCCTGCCTTAGCCTCCCGAGTAGCTGGGACTACAGGCATGCACCACCACGGCCGGCTAATTTTTTCTGTATATATTTTTAGTTGTCCAGATAATTTCTTTCTATTTTTTTTTAGTAGAGACGGGGTCTCGCTCTTGCTCAGGTTGGCCTCGAACTCCTGAGCTCAAACAAACCGCCCACCTTGGCCTCCCAGAGTGCTAGGATTACAGACGTGAGCCACCGGGCCTGGCCTCCTGAAATCTTAATTACAGTGTTCAGAAGCAGTGGGCTTTAAATGGGCATTTCTTATCTTGTTTCTTACTATAGCCAGTGTCTAGTGTTTTTTCCATTTAAGGAAGATAATGACATTGGGATCAAAATACACATTTTATCTTTTTAAGAAAGTACCATAATTTCTGTTTCATTGAAATTTTTAACATAACTGGATGTTGTACTTTGTCATATGCCTTTTCAGCATTTCTGGTCGTATGAATTTTATTTATCAATTATTATGGTAAATCATATTAATAGATTTCTTAATATGGAACATTCTTGCATTCTTGTGTCAACCCAACTTGCACTTTACAGTGCCTTCTGCTCTCTTTATGTTGTTTGCCTTACTGTTATGTAAATAGATTGGTCCATAGATTTTTGTGCCATCTTCATTTTTTGGTACCATTGGTTTACTTGTTTCATTAAAAAGAAATGTAACTTTTCCTTTTTCTGTGTTCTTACACAGTTTAAATGGTATGGCATAATTTCATTTTAAAAGTTTGGAAGAATTCCTTTGTAAAATGTTTTGCACTTGAATCTTTTGTCATTTTGTTTATTTCTTCTATGGAAATTAGTTTTGTGTAAGCTTTCTATTTTTTCTGGGTTCTCTTTTGATAGATTACATTTTCTTAGAAAATAACCTATTTTCCTCTTTCCGGAGTCAATTTTGGTAAATTATGTTTTCCTATTATAATACACCCATTTCATCTACGTTTTTAATTTATTCATATAGAGTCATATGAGAGAGAGTGTGTATATGTATAAAATTTCCTTAGTTTTGGAAATTATGGCCTCCTTGTCACATTTATTTTGTGTATTAACTAATGGTCTACTATATTTATCAAATAGCAAGTTTTAAAATTTATTTCAGTTCTCCTTCTTAAAAAATGTGTTTTGTTTTCTGTCTTAGTTTCTGTGTTTAGTTGTTTTATTTTGTTCCTTTCACTTTCCTTCAGGAAAGATTTTTGTTTTCACATTTTCTGAGATAGATGTTTAATTCATTTTTTTATTCTTTCATTTTTCATAATATAAGTGCTTAATTTTCTTTAATGATGCTTTAATTGTTTCCCATAGATTATAATAAGGTAGTGCTTTACATTATTTTTGTTTTCTAGGAATTCCATAATTTTGTTTTCTCTTTTTCCTCTTAGATGTAAGTTAGTTTTAATTTTGACATTTTCAAATGGTAATCTTATTTATAGATGAATCTTGCTACTCTATAAATATTGAATTCATAAACCAGGTAGCATAAGTCTGTATTTCAACTGGATCCTTTGACCAAGGGGACCTCCTGGGATGACACGATCTGTCTCTTTCCTTCTCATTTCTGACTCCTTCCTTCTCCTTTCCTTCTCTCTTTCCTCCATGTGTGTGTGTGCCCACACATATTTTTTTTAGCGCCAGCAACCTCATATGGTAACAAAAGCTTTTTCCTTTGTGTTCGAGTGAAAAGGAGAAGATCTGTGTCATGGGAACAATACTCTTGAATTTGTAATAAAATGTAATGGAAAATCGATTTTTATGAAAACTTGTTTAACAAACAACTCTCATGCTACTTCTATATCGTAAAGGAAATATTTTAGTAAAAGAAAAACAGCATTTACTCTCTTCTTAATTTAAAGTATATTTTTCAATAGTTAACATGAGCAATATCTTAAAAATTTTGGTAGGAGAGATACTTTGTGGAGGAGGTAACTTACATTCATAGCTATTGCTGAAATGTAATTTGAAATGGTATATGTGAATATGTTTTATAATATATTAATATTAGAATATATGATACAAAAAGCTAATCATAAATTTAAAATATCAATAAAAACATATTAGATTCTAACCTAAAGTGCAATTTGTTAAAAAGGAAGTTTGTATCAAGAAGCATTTCTTTCTAGGAGCACTGATAGATAAATAATCAATATAAAATCTGATGTTCCCCCTAATTGAAGATGCCATTGTAGTTTTCTTAGAATAGAAATCTGAAAATGTGTTTTTGTGAAATTCAGGAAAAGAGAAAGATTCCTGTGTTTCACAATGGATCTGCCCCCACGTCAGGCGAGACTCCTAAAGAGGCCGCTCATCATGCTGGGCCTGAGCTACAGAGGACTGGACGGTGGGTACAAACGCTCATATGTTTTTGGGGTAGGGGTTGAAATGATGAAAAAGGCATAAATATTCTTTTTCTTTCCAAGTATTTGGAACCTAATCTTATACAATGTTTTTTTCACATTTTAAAAAAATGCACATTATTATTAAGGAAAATTTATATGCTTTTAAAAATAATTTTAATAGTATATACCAAGCTATGGACCATATGTTCAGAATATTGCAGTTATATAGTATGTAGATTAATTTCCATTGGTTATACAGAAGGTTCTTGAAGAAGGTATAGAGTCCTATTAAGATTCTCCATATCAAGTTAGAGAATTATGGGAACAGAGAGTAACTGTAACTAATGATTTTTTTATGTGCGTGCATAGATTTCAAACTCTTAAATGAGCATTATATCATCAGATAATATATAATTGAGATGGATGAACATGATTAAACCACTGTAATGATCACTGGAAACCTAGTTATAAAAATTAACAAGTTAATTTTTGGAATAAAGAATAGAAATATTACCAGGTATAAATATTGCCTTAAATTATTTTGTAGAAGTAGATAAATGTTATAGTATTTTCATACTATAGCAGAGCATGTGGGTATTGATACTATATTGTCCACTGGTGGTCAATGTGGAACTAAATAATCTTGAATCTTAAATCTTTGTTTTAAATTTTTTAAACAAAGATTTAAGATTCACTCTCAGGGATTTTGATGACATGCCTGAAGGGTACCATATATATGAAAAATAAACAACTAATATACTGAATATAGAGAAGCTTAAGTTCACAATTAATTCATTGACTAATGACATTTATTAGTCTCTGTAAATATAATAAAGAAAAAACTTCATTCCCGTGTGAACAGTGCTGTTCTGTTATTAGCTATTATTGCTTCTTCAAACTTCAAACTGGGATGGGGTTAGTCGCTGAGAAGCACCATGTCAGGTCCCCACTGATCTCACAGTTCCCAGAGAGGTCTTAAAGCCATCTGTTAAGTAATCAGTTATTGATTAAACGATGTAGATTCTTTTTTTGGATTGTCAGTGGCACCTTTTTTATTGCAAGCTGATTCCTCTTGTTGTCATATTATTTATAGAATAGCTTCTTCCACTTTTCAACTTTTCAATGTGTGTTTAGGATTTATTTCAATATTAACTTTAAAAAATTAGAATGATAAAGCTTGAAACATCCAAAGCATTTGAAAGCTTAACGTTAATTTTTTTGTGTATTTTCCTGCAGTTGGGATTTGAATGATTATTTATTTTATGAGTCGTAAAGCTTTATTGAATTATTGATTCAGTCACCAGTGTTTGTTGAGTATCTGCTATGTGCCCGACTGTGTTCTAGAAACCAGAGACATGGCAGTGAACAAGAAAAATCCCTGCCCTTCCTGAAGCTTGTTTTGAAGTTAGATGTATCCAAAAGTCTGATTTAAAAAAACAGTTGAAATGATATGGCTCTGATGGACAAATACAGATTTTAATCTACTAATTAAAACCTCTTAGTTTTATTTATAAATACACTTGTTTGACTGCATATATAGTAAACTAAATATACTGAAATAGTTTTTAGAGTTGATTTTTTTCCTAGACAGAAATATTTATATGATTGAAGTACTAATTTTAAGTTATTGAGTTAAGCTGAGTTGAGTTTAAGTTATTATTTAATTTACTACTTATGTATCTAAGCACAGCACACTACATTCATATTAATTTTATATTCATTGTGATTTTTATTGCCTTCCTGGTATTTGTGAGAGTTGCCTTTAAGATTTATAATGTAGACGATAATAGAATTGCTTATGCACATTTTCATGAATGGGTTGTTAGATTTTATTTATTTTTATTGTACATTTCCTTACACATTTGTGTCCAAAATTACATTTACTCATATAAAATCATTTGCCTGCAGTTTTTTTCAGTAAATAGTCCATAAAATATAGATGTTTGTCTCTTTTAAGTTAATGAAATAAACCTTTTCCTCTATCATCAGTAGATTAGATTAAATGAGTATATCTTCCATAATTTATATCATGATTTAAATTGGATTTTAATTTTTGTTGACAAAATACTAGGCACCAGCAGTGTTGTGTACCCCATAGTTTTAGTTTGAACTAGCTAGAATCCTCTAGTGTACAGTTTGACGAGTTTCATCTCACCTATTTAGGCTTTTTGGTGGTTTGATACTTGACATCAAAAGGAAAGCACCTTTTTTCTTGAGTGACTTCAAGGATGCATTAAGCCTGCAGTGCCTGGCCTCGATTCTTTTCCTATACTGTGCCTGTATGTCTCCTGTAATCACTTTTGGAGGGCTGCTTGGAGAAGCTACAGAAGGCAGAATAGTGAGTACAAAGATTGGTAGTGGCCAGGCTCTTAGCTCTTCAGAGGCAAGTGTCTGTATGCATTTGTCTCACTATTCATACTTTTATTTGAAGAGTCTACCCACAGCATGATTAACCTGTCCCAAAGCAGACTTCCCCCCAAGGTAATTGCTATGGAAAACATGGGGAAGCCATTTGAACAGAAGATGCACAGTTGAGGTAAAAAAAAAAAAAAAAAATTATCTTGGCTTGCTGGATGAATGGTTTTATAATTTGAGTAAAAGTCTTGCATTGTCTTTTGGGCTGGGTGGATTGGGGGGAGGAGACACCAATTGAACTAATTCTGTGTGGGTTATGGGTGGGAGGATTTATCAGTGGGGTTACTTCATCCTGTAAGGTATCAAAGGATTAGTTAGAGCCGTATGTTTAATATAATTCATCAGTCCTGGCTTGTAGGCCTAGACTAGACTACTTGGAAGAATAGATATAATATGCAAATATAATGGCTTTTTGAAATGGCATTTACTTTAAGTTTGCTGCTATTAAATCTGTGAAAATAGCCAAAGCTTTTATTTGGAAAAAATAAAATATAATGAAAGCTGCGTCCATCCTTTGATAAGACTGAAATGGAAGTTTTGTGTTTTTTTGTTTGTGATAATACTGTAAAGCTGTGGTGCTTTGTGAAATCTTGAGAGACTTTTTTTTTGTTTATATGTGTTTTAATAGAATTTAAATTAGTTGATTTGTAATTCTTAAGACCTTAAGTGTATTTTACTTAATTATATTTATTCTTGGTAGAAAATTCATTTTATATAGATAAACGGTTAAAAAATAGCCAAAGCAGGGGTGGGGTAGGAGTTTAAAAAATAGCCAAAGCTAAGTAATGATAATTATTCAATTAAAATGTTTCATGAGCTGAACACGGGATAAATCTGACAACTGAAGTTTTCTTGCAATTCTGAATTTACTTTTGATTATTTAGATTCTTTTTACCTTAGTCTTTAATTATTGTATCAGAGGTACATATTTTTAGTAAGTTGCTTTATGTGCTATCACAAATTATGCATGTAACTCTGCTGGTCCCCATGGAAATGTGTTTTATCTGTCACCGTCATGGAAATGCTGCCTCTCTGCTCATGGACTGTCACTGCCTGCCCGTCTCATCCTGCTAACGTCTTAGTTCATTAGGCACTGGAGGAATGTAGACAAGTGTAGGAAGAGCATGTATCTCCTGTCCTCAGGGATCCTTAACCTAAGTGAGAAAGATATATGTATATATTAGTATGTACATAGTGACTATGTCATGGTGTGCTTTGCCACATATGAGTCCGATAAAGGAAGGACTATAGGAGTTGAAGTAATAATAATAGAGATAGCGCAGGGATAATTATGGAGGAAAAGGATATGGAGATGTGTTTTTTTCAGGTGCTTTATTAAAACCTCAAGCAGAAATGGAGATACTCGGAAGTAGAGTTCCAGCATGTATAGAGTGATGAACAGGAAATGTAAAGATTTTGAGAATTGTTCATATATAAGAGAGGGTTGAAACTGAGAACAGATGAGCTTAACAAAGGAGATAATTTACAGGGAGAGAAGGAGAGGGAAACAGTGGAAATTACCTAGACATATGGAATGGAGGAAGGATGAGATGCAGGAATGGGATGGAAGAGGAAAACGACTCAGCACATCAGACACAGAGACTTAGAAGAGCAATCAGGATGATGTAGTTTTGTGAAAACCAAACTAGAGATTTTGAGAAGGAGGAAAGATTAGCAAGGAGCGTTTGACAACTTAGCAGAGTAGGAGAGTAGTAGTGCAGTCCAGAGAGGTTCATATAGATTTGTGAGGGGAAGCTAAGGGTACGGCTTCTGATGGGTAAAGGGGAAACTTCTCAGTGTACAAATGAGGTAGCAGGCAGTGTAATGGGGCTGAGATTTCTTTAGGGAAAGACAGGTTTCAGTTTGGCAGTAAACATAAAAACAGTTCAACAATTAGAAAAAAAATAGGTCTGGGTAAGAGAAATTTTTGCTTCTAGTAAATATGACAGTAGGGGCCAGGGGTGAAAGGAAGGTCTTCCTGTGACAATACCTGCTGTTTCAACCCAAGGTTGGGGAAGGGGAACCTTCATTTTGTGCCCATTTGCCCCTTGTTAATATTTTCTTATTTTGCTACCTCCTTGCTTCTCTTCTCAATTTTTTGCTATCTCTCGATACCAGACATTTTTTTCCTTTGACTTAAGCTCTGCCTAAATTCATTCCCAAGTGTGCATATTCTAATTGAACTAAGGGTTTTATGATGACTTGGCAGTATCTTCTATGACAAACTTGTTTTCTCATGGGCAAGAAAATAAATTTATCTCATACAGTTAACAAATATATCATTAATATGGACACTTCTCCTTCATGTTGCCAAAAGACAAATTTGTGAGTGAATTCGATCTTGTTTTTATTCTAATAGTTGAATTATACTTTCACCGAATACTGTTGTTTTGTCGTTTTGATTTTGGAAGATGCTGTTATAGCTGGGGAGAATTGCTACCATTCATTAGGTGCATCTATCTGCCAGACACTGTGCTTACTAGTTGTTTTTGCAAACACTGCTTACATTTTCCTAGTGGTCATCACCCCCATTTAAAAATGAGAAGGCTTAGGCTTGATAAGGTTAAGATACAGCCATGACTCAAACACCTGGTAGTAACCAGTCTTCCACTACAAATCTCGTTTCGAAGCCCCGCTCTTTGCCTGCTGCTATGCTATCTCTTGTTTCAGGAGGGTTGTTTCTTACAAGCTTCCTTTCCTTGCCTTTACTGATTATGAACTTTTCCTTTCTGGATAGTGCATTCCAGTTGACTTGATATTTGTGAATGACAAACTATTCTTTCCTTACTTTCTTATCCCTTTCCTTTTTCTAGTGGCATAGCATCTAATAACTTAATCAGTCAGAATGTAATGTTGGTGGTGATACAAAATTAGTGTACTAGCGGTGACTTAAAATTTCTCTTAGTCTTTTAAAGAGATTTTTCTCATTTATTTTAAGTATTTCAGTTTTGATATCAATTGATTAAGCCTATCGTTAATTTCTTTAAGTGGAAAATTGCCATTTAGAAATCAGTTTGAGAAAGATAGGATCAGATGTTATGACTTAACTTGAAAGATTCTTTTTTGTAGCACCATATTATTTATTATTTTGTATTTTTAAAATGAACTATTTTAGACTTATTAGAGTATTCAAAATAATACATACCCTTTTATACTCACTCACAGACTTAAGAAATAAAATATCTATAGATAAAGTTGAAGCCCTTTTGTGTGTCTCTTCCATTTACTCTTTCCTCCTTGTATCTGATGGTAAAGGTTGAGTATCCCTAATTTGAAATCCTTGGGACCAGAAGAAGTGTTTTGGATTTTGGATTTTTTAGAGGATTTTGGAATATTTGCATTGTACAAAGTGATCGAGCATCCCTAATCCAAAATCCAAAATGCTCCAATGAGCATTTCCTTTGAATGTCATTTTGGCACTTAAAAAGTTTCAGGCTTTGAGTTTTCGCATTAGGGATACTCAACCTATACTGAATTTTGAACTAAGGACGATCACAAAAAGTTCACTTTTAGTATGCAAAAAGAAAGCAGTTTTTCCTATGTATTTAAAATGTATTAGTAATTTTCCATATTTAAAATTTAAATTTAAGACTCACAGTTGTGTTACTTTATAACTACTTGATTAGTATTTTTATTTTCCAGTTGTCCTACATGTATTATAGTAGGTTAGAGATATGTTTATGATGTATTGCTTTTATTCATTTCTTTTTCCTTAAACAGAGTGCAATAGAGTCTCTTTTTGGAGCATCATTAACTGGGATTGCCTATTCATTGTTTGCTGGGCAACCTCTAACAATATTGGGGAGCACAGGTCCAGTTCTAGTGTTTGAAAAAATTTTATTTAAATTCTGCAGGTAAGTAATAGTTCTCTCCTCATGACGTGTTTGCACGTATGTACAATTATATATTAAATTGTTTATTGACTTAGTTTAATAGCTGAAAAAGAGGATCTGATCAATATATCCATTTTCAGTATTTTTGGGCTGCCGTGTGGTTGACCCTACCCTGACCCCTAAAACCATTCCTAACCCAATAACATAGAAATGAGGAAAGTAAAATTGCCCTTGAGTGTGAAAATCAATGGATTTTGAGTACTGATAAGCAAATCACTTGAGGAACAATAAAAATCCTTTATGCTAATGAATTTAAACCAGTAAAAAGGTGTTAATCTGAATTGTTTGTTTGATGATATGTTGGTCTTATACAAGAGGTTTAGAAAAGAGGTGGGTCTTGAAGGCCCGTGCTGACCTTTCCAATCATTCCTGTTTAATCGAGAGGGGCTTGAAGCAAAGTGATGTGTCAATTTCCACTGGCAAGATTGTTCTCAGTGTAGAAACGAATGTAGGGTACTGTAGCAATTGGACTTTGAATTCAACATGGCCAGTACTATTCTCTTTGTGACGTAAACGTAGTTCAAAATTTTAGTGTGAAACAACTTGATGCTATTAAATATTTGATTATTTAACTGTCTTGTTCTGATTACTTTCTATACCAGTTGATTCTGATTATAATCTGGCATGGTACATAGACTAATAGACAATGACCTATAGACTCTGGTAGTAATTTCTTATTTGAAATTTGAAACAAGAATGTATCATGGGAGAGGAGGTTGTGGTGGGATGGTAATGATGTTGGAGCCATATTGACATATACGACTTCTGGATCTTCATAGGGAGTCAGAAAAAATTGTTCTTTCTTATAGACTCTATATCTGTCATTTACTCATAACTGATTTCTAAAGCGAGGTCTAATTTTGAAATATTTATTGCATAGTAAATTTTCACTATAAATCTTTTATGTAAGTATAGTAACCAACACATCTATTAATAAGAAGCTGGTGTTCAGTTGAAGCAGAAAAACAGTTTTCTCTAGTCATTTTGTCATTCCGTAGTTTACTCTCCTTTTTAGAAATTATGTTTTTATGCTGTTTTTATTGCTTGTTATGAAAATTTTTGTGTACGAATACTATTCCACATGCGTATGCTCATCATGTTCACATTTTTCTTTTTAAACAGAGATTATCACCTTTCCTATCTGTCTTTAAGAACCAGTATTGGTCTATGGACTTCTTTTTTGTGCATTGTTTTGGTTGCCACAGATGCAAGCAGCCTTGTGTGTTATATTACTCGATTTACAGAGGAGGCTTTTGCAGCTCTCATTTGTATCATATTCATCTACGAGGCTTTGGAGAAGCTCTTTCATTTAGGAGAAATATATGCATTTAATATGCACAACAACTTAGATGAACTGACCAGCTACTCGTAAGTGTTTCTGTTTCCCCCTAATTTTAAAATCTGTTTTTGCAGAGATGTCAGAGCCTAAGAAGATGGATTTCTTGCAGCGTGATACTCACTGTGTCTAGCTGCAACTACTTAACTAGCCATGTAGTAGTTGGAAATGTTTGTTTCAGATGAGATTTTGGCAAAGCAGTAAATGGACATAAATATAGTTGACCAAATTCAGTCCTTTTTGTTCACTGAAATAACGTTCAAGTGTGTGCATTTTTAGTCTTTTGTTTCAATCGGATAGGCCAGTTTAAATTTGATTATTTGGCAAATAACCTATCATGTATTTAAATCAGGCAGCTGTATTGTATCTTAAATTCTTTACCTAAATTCTGGATGTATAGTAGGATATAGGATATATTTTTAAAATTTATAAATTCTTCACATTTTGCAT
This sequence comes from Avahi laniger, assembly GCA_963575035.1. Taxonomy (NCBI): domain Eukaryota; kingdom Metazoa; phylum Chordata; class Mammalia; order Primates; family Indriidae; genus Avahi; species Avahi laniger. The sequence continues at coordinate 11,682 of CAUYSK010067490.1, read as the reverse complement.
TCTCATTAATATTTTTGAAGCTTGATAACTTTTACTAAAAGTTCTTTTTTTCAGTAGAATTTCAATATACTTGTCTGCTGTTTAGTGGAATGTTTTCTTTGTGATAAGAAAAGCATGAAATAGAAATATTTTAAAACTCTAGAATAAAGTGGGATTTGAAACGTAATACATAATAGTTACAACAAAAAGGTTGGCAAATATGTTCAATTGAAGTAAAATAGGCTATTGAAATTAGACTCATCCAAGTAGATTCCTATGTTTGCTGTCTTTAGCAGTCATGCTTGGTTCGGTGTAAATATGGTACTGCATTTGATTAACTTACATGGAGAAATGTGGTTACCAAAAGACTAAAAAGGATATAGATTTTCTTTTTCTATAGGCCCCAAATACCTGTGCTCTCCCCCTTCCTTCCATTCCTTTTTTCCTTGTACCCCTCAACTTTGATGGACAGCATAGGGATGTGAAAATTCCTATAAGACATTGACTTATTTGAAAATATTAGTGACACTTCGCTGCTAAATATATTATGTGCCATCTTCTTTGGCCTTAAATGCTTTAATTAAAAAAATTTTTTTGGTCTTCTCTCTCTCCCTGCTCTTTGCTCCTTTGACCTTTATGAAGCATGACTTTTATAGTTAGCATCAGCCAGTTAGAGCAATGTTTTCTTCTGGGTGACTTAGTAATTGCATGTGAACAGCATTCATTCACCTAACATTCTACGAGCACTTACAGGCACTGTGTTAGGGCTGTTGCCTAATTTATATTATACATTTATAATTCGTATTGTTACTTTATTATTCACATCATAGCCCCTTTCATGTGTGAACAAGTTGAGGCTCTTGGAGATTAAAACTTGGCCTTAGGTCAAACAGCTAGTAAATGATAGTGCCTGGACAGACTCCAAAGTCCATCTTCTTGCCTTTTCTCAAACAGTTTATAATCTAATTGGAAATTTTTAGGGATTTTTTTTTCCTTTTTTAAAATGCACATTTTAAAGTTTATTTGCTTGTGTGTATTTCTAGCTTTTTTAGGCTATTGAAATAGTTCAGGATATGAACTGATGTGACTCTCCTAGTTCTGTCCTGATGAAAAACCATGTTTTATTTATTTCTTTAAGAATAAGTCTTAAGATCAATAAAGAGTGAGCATGAGTAGATAGCACTTGTCAGAGTACAAAGAATTCACAGTAGTATAACTTATTGGGAGTCTCTACGTGTGGGAGTCTCCACATGTGGAGTGGAGACAGCAGTAATTGGCCGTGGAGGTTGAATAGATAAGATTTAGTGGAGAATAATGTTGCTAAACATGGTGGTATCTTCTCAGATTTTTAACACATCAACTGCCATGTGAGTTGTATTTAATTCAAGCTAATTTTGAGCCTGGGGCCTCATGAAGCAAAACGCTGCAGTTGGTTTGTGAAAATCTTACTTGTTGCTGTTATTATTATTACAATTGATATTGACAATTTTATTCAAAAAATGTGGATTGCATTGCATTTAACTCATGCACAGAAAACAATAAAAAATAACAAATTAGGAAGGATCATTTTGTTTTAAAACACCATGGCTCCAGGGAAAACATTTTTTTTCCTATTGTGGCAGTCAGTGTGTTAAAGAAAATAGTGGCCCCTCCCCCCGCAAAGTTTATTTTACTAGTTTCATTAAGTAAACATTTAATTGATATTTGTATCAGTTTTATTTTACTTCTGTAACCCAAACCTTATTTCATTCTGTTGTTGTTTCTCATGTATTTCCACTTTCTAATCTCCATGCTTTGCAACATGGTAAAAGGGTGAGAATTTAAAAGCTACCACATTGTATAATTAATTTAGTAAAATGTGAACATGAAATCCAGGATCCTTAAACATTTATTCTACTCTTAATTTCTCAGATGTGTGTGTACCGAACCTCCTAATCCTAGCAATGAAACTCTAGAGCTGTGGAATAAAGAGAATATAACAGTACACAATATTTCCTGGGGAAATCTCACTGTTTCTGTGAGTATATTATGAAATAAAGGGTTTTTTAAATATGTATTATTCTGATTCTTTTAGCTTTTTCTGATTAGACATACACTTTTTCTTGATCAATGGATATATAGTATGTTTTCAGAATATAGTGATGTTATTACCAACTAGTAGTTACCAATTTTTTATGTATCGTGCACTGGAAAGTACAGGCTGAAAAGAATGAAGCTGGTAAAAGAGATAAAGGTGGACTATATTTGACTTCCAAGATATAATTATTAAAAAGATGTGAATATACTTTTGGTTTCAAATCCTACTTAGATTGATAAATTCAAAGGAAATGTTTACTGGAACTATGGTTACATATTCTGGACATTCTAAAACATTTTGTGTCCGCTTGTCCTGCTTGCTTTTTATCAGTTCATCTCCTCTATGGGCAGCTTATTTAGAGGATCATGAGTGCTGCGGTTATGTCCTGAATGTCTAACTTGTAGAGACTAGTCTGACTCAAGCACTAAAGGAAGATAAAGGAAAAAGGACAAAAACTTGTAATGAGCACCTACTGTGTACTGAATACTATTGCAGATGCTTTGTATTCTGTTGGGAAATATTGTCCTAACCCTAGAATATTCATTTGGGACACTTCCAAGGTTGGGATGTAAAGTGATGCTAGTAGTCCAAGTTAAACTCAGATGCCCTGACCTTCTCTGGTGCTTTATAGCATGTGTGCTGTTGAAGTGAGCGCTCTGGTGCTTTTTATAATATGTAAGCAACGGTAGGCCATTCCTTCCTCACTAAAGCTGATAGTTAGCCCCTAACTATATAATTTGAAGATACCTGAAATTTTATCCTGTTGGTAATTTAAGGCTGTGTTGTCTAGTACAGTATCCATTAGCTGCATGTGCCTATTTAAATTTACATTAAATATGATTAATTAAAAGTTTAGTTTCTCAGTTAAGTAGCTATGTATCATCACTCAATCTACTTGTGTGACTGCTGGCTTCTATGTTGGATGGTGAAAATGTATGACATTGCTATCATACAGTTTTATTGGACAGAGCTAATTTAAAATAGTAAAAATCAGTAAACAACTTAGATCCATACTTTACTATTTTATAATTTGAAAAGTCATTTTTTGTTACGTAATAAGTATAGTTAATACCTACATTCGAATAAAAGTGTTTTGTTAAAAAGAATTTTTTTGAGAATACATAGGATGTCTTGATATTACAGATATAGGCCTTTTCAGAGTGTTTTCTTGATATCCAAAAGGGCCATGTAGGGTTGAGGTTTTTATTGTTTTTGGTAGATGTAGCTTTTATTTCCATCATCCATCAGTACATGGAAATTGAAAATAATGGAACATTTAACTATTTTTCTTTTGGTACACACCTGACTTATTTTGTTAAAATAAGCTTCATTAGAATATAAATTAAAAAAAGGACTTTAGTGGCATGTGCTTTTCTTAATTTCTGATTGCCTTTCAGTTATTTTTCCTCCATAAGAGAAAATCAGGTCAGTAGATTTCTATAATTGTATTATATTATTGTAACTTGGCAAAATAATTGTATTTCAGTGATTTGAGAAACACATATTTTTCAGATTATAACATCTCTGAACTCATGGTGTATTAATTAATGGTATACTGTAATTTGGCAATGTCTTTTCTTTCTAAGTGAAATGTAAAATAATTGTGTACCTTACAATCAGTTGCATCTTAGAGTCAATGAATTTTATTAATAATTTATTGGATATTTAAGTATCCCTTTCATCTCTCTCTTTTTTTTAGGAATGTAAAACATTTCATGGTGTATTTGTAGGTTCAGCTTGTGGTCTTCATGGCCCTTATATTCCAGATGTGCTCTTTTGGTGTGTCATCTTATTTTTCACAACATTTTTTCTGTCTTCATTCCTCAAGCAATTTAAGACCAAGCGCTATTTTCCTACCAAGGTAACTGGGTTCTAATTTTAGAATTCTTCATGTTTTAAATTTTTATTTCCTTGGTTTATTTCAAAGCAGTAATATATTATTTGAGGTTAATACTTTATGCCAAATAGTTATTTGGCAAGAAATTATTTATAGTGTAAAGTATTTTTTACATGTCAGAGCTCACAGTAGGAAAATAATGGTATCATGAGAGTTGCTAGATTAATTGTGAAATGTTTTATCTTTTGGGAAAGAATTAGATGTAAATGTATGTAATTGTTAACATCGTCACTAATTAAAAATGCCATTCATACTTTCTAATGACATATTATCTGTGAAAGACATGAATTATTTAGAAAGGACACTTAGTATTTCTGTGTTTATATTAACATAATCCCTTTAACATAGGTGCGATCAACAATCAGTGATTTTGCCGTATTTCTCACCATAGTGATAATGGTTTCAATTGACTACCTTGTGGGAGTTCCATCTCCTAAACTTCATGTTCCTGAAAAATTTGAGGTAAGGATTAAAACAAGTGGCTATTTGTTGCTTGGGAATGCAAAACAGATTTTTGGTAGTAGTTGCTTTGCAAAAATAGTTTGCTGAGGACCAATTCTGATTTAGTACTGACACTGTCATGTCAAAGTCACTAGTTTGCAGGATCTCTAAAGCAATTTAGGAGTTGATCTTGTAGGTAGATTGATTTCACCTTATACTAAGTATGTCACAACATGTTGAAATGACATTCTGGTTTGCTTATCTATTCCCGCATAACAAATTTCCTCAAAATGTGATGCTGTTGAACAATAACCCTTTATTTGTTTATAATTCTGTGGCAGTTGGGACTGGGCTTAGCTGGGTAGTGGTCTGGTCTATGGTCTGTCATTATCTAGTGGCTCGGTAGGGGTGATGTGGCTCATTCACATGTCTGGGGCCTCAGCTCAGATGGTTGAAACAGCTGGGATAGTTGCCTGGCCATCCCCCATCCCCCTCCCACCACATTGTATCTTGTCATTAAGAAAGCATATGTAGGTTTACATAACAGCATGACAATCTCAGAGTTCCAAGAGGGTTAAAGAAGAAACTGCAAGTCTCTTGAGGTCGAGACTTTGAAATCACACAGTGTCACTTTGGCCTTACTTTGTGGGTTAAAGTAAGTCATGAGGTCATCCCATGTTCCAGGGAAAGGGAAATAGACTCTACCTCTAGATGGAAAGAATGACTAAGTCACGTGGCAAGGGATTCACTGGTAGGGAAGGCAAGAAGCCCTGTGGCTATCTTTGGAAATAATTCACTATACATCCCAAGATTTAATTCAGTTATTTTCTATCCATTAGCATTTCTTGGAATAGACCCAGGCCATGGTATGGAAATTTAGTACAATGGAGGAAGGAAAATTTTTCTTTACTATTTTAAATTTTTTGACAGCCTACTGATCCAAACAGGGGCTGGATCATAAGCCCATTGGGAGATAATCCTTGGTGGACCTTATTAATAGCTGCTATTCCTGCTCTGCTTTGTACCATTCTCATCTTTATGGATCAACAAATTACAGCTGTAATCATAAACAGAAAGGAGCACAAATTGAAGGTAATTTTAAAATTTTGCTTCAAACATTGTGATTTCTTCAAGGTTTTGAGGTGTTTTCAAAATGATTAGAACATTAAAAAATGTAAGATTTAAATTAGTTTCTTCCCTCTTTATAATTATTATAGAATTTTAAACCAAAAGAACTATTTGGACTTATAAATATTCATGTTCATTTCACTTTTCAGAAAGGAGCTGGCTATCACCTTGATTTGCTCATGGTTGGTGTCATGTTGGGAGTTTGCTCTGTCATGGGACTTCCATGGTTTGTGGCTGCAACAGTGTTGTCAATAAGTCATGTCAACAGCTTAAAAGTTGAATCTGAATGTTCTGCTCCAGGGGAACAACCCAAGTTTTTGGGAATTCGTGAACAGCGGGTTACAGGGCTAATGATTTTTATTCTAATGGGCCTCTCTGTGTTCATGACTTCAATACTAAAGGTAAAGTCTTTTTATTGCATCGTGTTAAAGTCTTATTTATCATAACATTTATACTTAGTTGTATGAAAATGAAACATTAAAATATACTTAAAATAGATAAAATTAGTTTTGTTTTCTACAGTTTGCTTGGGAAATAATATTTGGTAATGTTTTTAGTATAGTATCAGTAGTAAGTATATTTATTTTAAAAATAATGTAAAAGGAATATTAAAGGATATATAGTTTTGGAAAGAGCTAGGTATGATCTAAAAGCACATTAGATGAAGTAATATTGAAAGAGGGGATGATAATTTATTTGACTAAAATGTAAAAATAATATTGTTGTTAATGAACTTAATGTATTCTTTCTGATAGACTAACTGAAACAAAAGTAGTAATACTCATTAGAAAAATAAATAAAAACAGCTAATATTATAGTGAAGCATAAAAGAAATTACTTATATTAAACACTTTTAATCATATCTGGTTTTTATATTACGCATCATACTAAATCTAGTAGATTAAAAAAAATAACTAACTATAGCAAATGTAGTTCAGTATCTGATCTGATATTTTCTGTTAATCATGAAAGAACCCAACTCTGTTTTTCTCTTTGGTGTTTTAGTTATGCTGTAAAAGAAAAATTAAGAATCATATACCATTTCTAAATTAGAGTATAAATTTGGGGTGTGTATGTATAATACGTTTTAACTAAAAAAAAATTGTAGTTAAATATTGAGTTCCTTGCCCTTATTTCATGGACTTTCTACCAGCCAATTAAGTCACCAAATATTTGTTAAAGTACTTGCTCTGCTGTTACGCATGAGGGAAACAATAAAAAATAGAGGAGAAATATTTAGTGTAATCTTATGGGAATGCAGTCACCCATTGATTAAAGTTGCCTTTTACATTTTTAAAGAAGTTTTAAAATTTCTAAAGTATTAACTATATAAAAGTAGAAAAATTCAAGTAGAATATGAAGAAAACTCTAAAATGAAAAGTTAGTCCTATTTTTTTTGACTTTCCAGAAACAACTCTCCAGAGGTAAACTTTTTAACTTCATTTTTTCAGTCTGCTCTGGTGGTTACCATCATTATAGCTCTAAATATTTTTATAATTTTATTTTCCAGTTTGTTATGTTTAGACAGAATCTCTTTATCTAAAACAGTGGTTCTCAAAGTCACCATAGTCCAAAGACCTCTGGGAGTCCCTGACACCCTGTCAGGAGTTTGCCATATCCTTCCAGGTGCATACTGTGTGTGGCAGGGTTTTTTCATATGCTTCAGCCAGAACAGGATATTGCAGCAGATTGAATGCCGACGCAGACACGATAATTCAATAGTCTTCTGTTAAGCTGGCCACTGAAGAGTTTTAGGAAAATGTAAAACAACGCTTTCTTTCTCTTTATTGTATTTTGTTTTGGAAATTATAGTTTTTCATAAAAATGTATTTCTTATGTTAACTTATTTTAAAATAACTTGTTATTTTAAAATAGCTATTTAAAATTTCTTTTAATTTCTAATATGGTGAATATCAATATATATAACCCACATAAACAAAAGTAGTTGGTTGGGGGTGGGGAGAAAGTCCTCAGTGCTTTTTAAAGGAGTCCTAAGACCAAAACATTTGAGAGCCTCTCATCTAAGGTTGTGTCTTTCCTGATGCTTATGTATTCTCCATCCTCACTTTGCTCCCTTCCATGTCCTACCTTTTGTTGGCTTTTACTTTTATTATTATTGTAAAGGTTAATAACATTTTCATTCTGTGCTGTTATTATAATTAAGCCTTCTGTGCTTCTTTTGTAAGTTAAATTATAAAAAATGTAAACCCTCTGGGAACACATAAACAATATTATTATATCATATAAATATTTGCTAAGGACTAAGCAGTGTGATCTGCTACAGGGAGGCAGAAATAGACCCTATTTCACACCAACCCAAGCCTCAAGACCCAATAAGTTTTCTTAATATCTATTAACTTCCTTTACTGTAAAAAATTTTTTATTTTTTTCTTCCAGTGCCCTTAGAAAAGACATACGAGGTTTGTTAGCAGAGGTATAGTGGATGTGGTTTTCCTCTGTAGTTTTTAAGTCATTTTTCCTTTCAGACCTCTTGTTTGGATCAGAGTGCTGATTGTGGTTTTTGAGTAAATGGATGGAGCCTATTAATAGCCAGGCTTTCTTGTAGGATGCCTAGACATGGACCACGTGGGCAGTCTGGGATTCTCCTGATGGCCACAGTGGATAAGGACTTTATTTCAGAGGTGGATTTTAGTTACTGTATTCAGTAAATGCTACTGTATGTACCATAGTCCCCGTAGGAGGTGGCAATAGTAATAATGGTGGCTAGTGTTTTATGAGTGATCGATTTGGATCAGGTGTTTTTCTGAGTGTTTTATATATTTGAAGCCATTTAATATTCATGGCAATCTGATGTAGAAACTGAAGCACAAAAAGGTTAAGTTTTGATTAAAAAGTTAATTGGCTTTTTAAACCAAATAGTCTGACTGCAGCACCCACACTGCGCATAATCCCTTTTTAGGAAAGAAAATGTAGAAAATGAACAACTTTTCAAGGAGGTTATTGTATATTAGCATTTTTCTTATGTGTAGAAATGTTAGATTGGTCTAAGCCTCATGACTGAAGGATCTTTTACTTCTATCCCTGTAATTACTCATTGATATGTTTTTGTGTACCTGTTACTCATAAGTTCTAATTGTGATCATTTTACTTACAGTTTATTCCAATGCCTGTTCTGTATGGTGTTTTCCTTTATATGGGAGTTTCCTCATTAAAAGGAATCCAGGCAAGTCTTAAATATTCAATGATTTTGTAGAAAAACTTAAAAATGTTTTAAGTTTGCAACAATCGTTTTTATGATGATAGTGATTTATTCTCAACTCTTTGATATTTTGGGGGCAGGCTAGTTTTCTAACTGGGGACTTCAAATCCATACGTGCCGAGTGATTGTTGCTTACTACATATTTTCCCCTCCAGAGAATGAGATGATGAACTGACATGATCCTGGTCCTTACCTGTTTTTAATTGAAGCTGTCGTAAGGCCCTGAAACTCCGTAACTATCAGCAAAGACAAGTGTAGCGGGAGGGAGGATCAAAGGATGAGAATGGGAAAAAGGTGCTATTTCTGGCATGTAGAACAGCAATTTTCAGTACTTAAAAAGAAAAGGTAGATATTAGTTTCTTATTAAAAAATGGTCTAAGACCTGCCGTTAATATGGGACAATACAGTTCATAAAGCCTAGACTGTGGTCCCCAAGGCCTCGGGATGCCGACTGGTACTGGTCCGTGGCGTATTAGGGACCTGACCGCAGAGGCCACCCTCCCGCCGCCCCCTGTGGAAAAATTATCTTCCGTGAAACTGGTCCCTGGTGCCAGAAAGATTGTGGACCACTGGCCTAGCACATAAATCATTTTGTGAGCCTGAAAACACCGGTTGGGAGAGAGGAAAGGAAGAAATCCTGATTTTGTAAATCAGGAAACAGAGAAATAGAGGGACGAATTGAAGTTTATTAGCAAAGTAAGCAATGAAGCCAAGGTTAAAACCCAGTGATTTCAGTGCTTTGTTTTGTTTAATTTATAATAGTTTCTGGGAAACAACCTGATAAAACTTTCTTAGATTTGTATGAATCAAATTTTAATATAAAACATTTAGATCATAAAGCACAGTTAATACCATGTGCCCACCTCCTACCATGAAAAGCATATTGTCTAAAGCTGCCAAATCATGGGCTAGTGGCTGGCGAGGCTTCTGAAAGACAGAATCTTTATTTTTTCAACACTGTCCAGGATCTACTCTCTATTGCTCAGGAATGTATTTCATTATCTCACTTGACTTTTACAACAGTTTTGTGAGATGGATTCCTCAATTTGTAAATGAGGAAATTAAAGCTCAAAGAGACCAAGAAATTTGCTCATAGTTTTATTTGCAGTGAGTGAAGAATTATTTGGTAATTGTTACCTCAAATTATTTTCTGGTGTTAGACTTAGAAAGAACCTTAGAAGTAATTCAGATTTGTCCTTTTATTGTACATATTATAAAACAAGGTCAAAGAGATTAAATGACTTATATATTTGATGTAGCAGATAAACTTATCTAAATACTTTAATCTCCCAAATTAAACCATTTTGACTTGTTTTCTGATTAAATCAATTGCTGTAGTTAAGTGATTGCCTTCATATTTTTTTCCTCTCCTTGGATCCAGAGATTCTTTGCTGAATCATTCTTCTATAGTATCAGAACATATCAAGGAATTTATAGTTTAAATTTGAATATACAAAACCCTAAAGTTGAGTATAATTTCTTCATAATAGCAAAATGATATTTTGTTGAGAACTTTTTTCTTTTCTATTTTGTTTTTCATTTTATATAGTTTTTTGACCGTATTAAATTATTTGGAATGCCTGCTAAGCATCAGCCTGATTTGATATACCTCCGTTATGTGCCTCTCTGGAAGGTCCATATTTTTACAGTCATTCAGCTTACTTGTCTGGTTCTTTTGTGGGTGATAAAAGCTTCAGCTGCTGCAGTAGTTTTTCCCATGATGGTAAGTTTTTTCAGACTTACTTTGTCACTAATTAATAACATACTTCTATGTTTTTACACTAACTCTTTCGTTAATATTTATAATTGACTTTGAGAAAAGGGATAGGCCATTTCAAGCACCTTAGGTGTTTGAAAATGTGGATTATCTGTTTCTAGATATAAACCAGTTGTTTCCCAGTCTGAATTGTCATATCATTTTCTAAATTTTTGTTTTGTTTTTAGTCCTTAGGCTGTAGAACTCTGTTTTGTATTTTTCAACAACTTTAGATTTTAGGATGTCCATGAAATAAACATAATAGTCTAATGTAAAAAGCAAAGCAACCAAAACAACATGATTCTTTAATGGAAAATTTTAATGTGTCTTTTTCAGAAATTGACAGATCTAGAAGTTAAAAGTAATGAAGCCTATAGATGATTTTAATAAGACAATCAATATAATTCATTAAATTATCATGGAATATTGCATTTTACAAAATGAGAATATTCATCCTGTCGTAAATACTGTACAGAGATCGGTTATGTACATGGCCACAGAGAAAACCTAAAAAAATTAAAAAACCATAAAGATTTTGAAGTAATATTCCCTGGTGACAATTAAATTACAAAAAAAAAAAAAATGTTAAGCCATTAAAATAATCTTAAGTATTTAGAAATTAAACGGTGTTGTAAATAATCCTTGGATAGAAAACTGAGTTAAAAAGCCATATAGACGTGTTGAAAGGGAGAACTGTATTTATTTGTTTTAGAGACAGGGTCTTTCTCTGTCCCCCAGGCTGGAGTGCAGTGGTGCAGCCGTAGCTCACTGTAACCTCAAAGGGAAAGGGAGAACTTTATAACAATGTCTGTCTAAAACTTTGAGCCCAGCTATCTATATACAGAGGAAGATGTGTACATTTCATTTCCTTTACAACAAAACTTTTTATTTGTAATGATCAATAATGGATAAACCCCTTCCAAACCTGTGTGAAGAGGAAATGAGAAAGTGAAACATATAAGATAAAGAAGGAGAAAAGAAATATAACCACAGATGTGGAAGAGATTCAAAGGGTTTTAAGAAAATATTGCAGGCCGGGCACAGTGGCTCACGCCTGTAATCCTAGCACTCTGGGAGGCCGAGGCGGGCGGATTGTTTGAGCTCAGGAGTTCGAGACCAGCCTGAGCAAGAGTGAGACCCCGTCTCTACCAAAAATAGAAAGAAATTAGTTGGACAGGTAAAAG